>CM033797.1:29316765-29484286 GCA_019656835.1 Rhododendron ovatum | reverse complement strand
CTATCTCTTTCTCGTTAGTCTAATTGTAACTCGTTCGAAGATGAATGAAATTTCTTCTTTCCCCGTTTAGAAAAAGAAACAAACTCTAATGGATGCATCAAATGAGTGATCCTAATGCTTCCGACTCATCACCAATTTACAACCCGCGTGTGCCCTATTGAAGGCAACAAATTTGAATGCACATGCTCTAGTGGTCCTAAGGATTATGACCATCGCTAGTTTACTATTGACTCTTGATGAATATTATAATCACCAATTCATGATCAAACATCGTGCATACAAGGTTACTCCAAATTTTAATTCAAACGACGTGCGTACAAGGTTATTGCGATTTTTAATTCAAACAATGTGCATGAAGGAATCAAGAAGTCCAACATAGCAAGAAGTACATATGCACATACTCAATTGAAGGCAACAAACTTGTAGTATTACGAACCAAATAATACAGACTACAAAGGGACTCATCGGTCCCAGAAACGAAAAAAAAATTACAAAGAAAAGTCGCAGAAAAAAAACCGGCTTGGTGCAGGAACCTGCCAATCTGCTCGTGGGAGTGGGTGTATAAATCTTAATCTACACCCAGTTACGAGGTTTCCTATTTTCCGAAGAAACCCAAATACTTTTCCACCGCTTAAAGTCTTCGAGTGCAGCACTCTCATGAGTCATGGCCTTATATATTTTTTTGAATAGCAAAAAAATTTTCATTAATCTTGAAATTGTTACAAAATTAATAACAACAAGAAAACAACATCATGTTCAAAAAATAATTATCTATCCAATCCGAGACCTAAACCTATGATTGACAAGGAACCAATCCAAAACACACATTTGAGACGGAGTTCGCCTGAAGAGGCCGAAGCCGAAACACTCTGTACTAGTGATAAAAACTCAGATTAGTACAAATACAGCACATAAAAGCAAATGGGCCAAACTCTGATCATGACCTTGTACTACTTAATTATGTTGGTGAGGCGTGAGCCCAAATCAGATTAAACTATTCACGGTAGGTTAGAATGGATGTGGTCCATGTGGATTAAATATTGGGGCTAACAAACCCAAAGTTCAAGAAAACAAATTCTGAATTCTCCCCAAATATTCTCAAAGGAATAAATGTTTAGGCCCAAAAAAAATACTCCATGCCCCCATATTTTGAAGTTTTTTTTTTTTTCCCTGGGATTTTAAGAGAAGTGATTTTGCCACTCCCCAAACTATTAACACTACTTCCAAATCAATATGAGTTGATTTTTGTTACTCTCCAAATTGTTCACTTTTGGCACTTTCCCAACAATTTTGGAAGTGGTATATTTTAATTTCCTTGGGTCCCAATTGGGCCGGTAGAAAAATACAGTATGTAAAGCCTGTTGGGAGGGAGCGTCTCTAACCACCCACCACCCACTTCTGACGTTCTTCCCGCCCTTTCTTCAATTTCAAACTTCAAAACTGCAAAATCCTCCTTTAATTAAGAGAGAGAGAGAGGATAGAAATTGCTTTCATTTTTCTGTTCAAAAAGCTTTCAGAAATCACAACTGAAATTCTGAAACTAATCCATACCCTGCAATGGAAATTCAGGCCACCCCTTTTCCAGGTATCAATCACTTCTCACTTCTTGTTTCGATAATTCAATCT
This sequence comes from Rhododendron ovatum, assembly GCA_019656835.1. NCBI lineage: Eukaryota > Viridiplantae > Streptophyta > Magnoliopsida > Ericales > Ericaceae > Rhododendron > Rhododendron ovatum. The sequence goes on along the minus strand of CM033797.1, from coordinate 29,482,660 downwards.
CAATGTTGGCATCAACACAAAATGTAGTCTCAATTTCTTGTCAAATCGATAGATTATATTCATAATGTATGTTTCATATTCACTAAATTTTGCACTGTACAACAAAAACCCAGGAAAAACACAGCCCTTGAAATCGAAAACAAACAAGAAAACCCTCCAAGCACCAAAAGGGAGTGCCAAAGAACCGCCAATTCAAAGGTAAACAATTTAATCCCCTTGCCCATTTACTTTGTTACTTGAATTGTTGTCTCAAAATCCGAAATCTATAGCTTCAAATTCCTCTGTTCTGCAGTCAAAAGCGAGTGTTCGGCACAACTCGAAACCAAAACATTCCTATCAAAGCAGTAAGCAACACCAATGTTTTAAAAACCAGACCGGACCGACTCGCGAAGCCTCTCAAGAAAAACCCATCAATTCAGGTCTCCCCAAAACCACCCGAACAAACCCGATCCACTCCTGTTGAGAAGAAATCCCCTGAGGAAAACAGAGCAAAGGTGAGTAAAAAGAAGAAGAGTGTGGGGTTTGAAGAACAAATTGGGAAAGGCAATGGAGTGGTTTTGGCGGAGAGAGACGGGAAAGGGCCGCCTCGGACGCCGGTGCTGGGTTCGCCGTCTTTGAACAAGCCGAAAAGGGGATCGGGTTGCACGCCGTACCAGAGTGCAGAGAGGTGCAGCAAGTGCCGGTTCGATAGGCTCGAGACCTCGGCTTACTGGCTGGGTCAGATCAAGTTGGCAGAGTCTGTGGGGAAGCATTTTGTTTCGGCTGCTTTCTTCCGGCTTGCCCTCGAATCGAAGGCCGAGGTTAGAACTCTTTCCTTACACCCTGTTAATGCTAATTGCTACACAAAAAGAACACACACATATAATTCTATTGGCACATCGTTATGGGCAAAAATTTGAGTTAAGTTTCTTTAGCTATGCTTAGTTGGACTGTATAAAGGCTCGTTCCGCTAAGATTTTTATTTTTTAAGTATTTAATTTTTCGCTTTACTAGACATGTCATTATTTCATAATACATCATATTTATTTCAAAAAATAAGTATTCTTTATTTTAGTTAATAGAATATACCGTAAATTGGTTACTGGTCTAGGGTGATAAACGGAAGTTTCTTTGATACTGCAGTTGTTCCTATCATATCATACTCTATCAACCTTTAGTTGGTTTTCCAATTTTCTCTTGATAAAGGAATTATATGCCAAAATAGGAGTATAAATTTCAAGATGTGCAAGAAACTAGCAATTGATATTGGGTTCTTTTTCGCATTGTGGCTTCAATCTGGTGACTACTTACAGCCACATTATGTATGATTAGGCTTGTGTATGTTATGGCTCTATGCCCAAAGGTACAAATGGAACTTTTCCCCATGGATTTGGACCGAAGATACAATGATCCCCATGATTAGCATGAATAAGTACTTATGTTTTGAATTAAAAGTGATGGATTGTGTGAGAACCTGCGAGAACCCTTTTTTTTCTTTCTTTGCCAAAACAGATCTTGAAAATGGAAATTCCTCGTTGTAAAGAGTTCATCATGCAAGTGGAATGGTAAGCACCATGAACTCCCAAGTACTACTAACAGAAGTTCAAATTTCACTAATTACAACTAACCATGCTGACTTTTGGCGAGAAAAAAAGACGAAGAGGTCTTCACATATGTCTAGGCTATTTCTACCATTTCATAGCACCCTTTGATGTGCCTGGGCCTGTGCCTGCTGTGTGTGGAGTTTTGACCCCTCAAATCCTCTCTACACAAATTTTCTGTACTGCTGTTCCCATGCATTTTTTTGCCGTTGGATGATGAGAGAATCTTCAAAAGTAAAAAAAAAAAAAAAAAAAAAAAGAGTATTCTCACCTGATCCAATGCCTGGAAATGCATCTCAGTACAGGAAGGTTAAGGCATAGAGGATTTAAGCTAGAGTTTTGGACCATTGCGGTAATCTACGCATGTTACAGGGAAACCTGTTAGCTTCAAAATGTAAATTCCCCTAATGCCAAGAATATTTCCTACGTAATTTTGGGACTTCATTTATTTTCAGCCCATTCGGAGCCTTCGGGCTGAGCTTAAGCGGTACGTGGCACGACACGAGTACTTATCTGAAGAGGCCGAGTGGCGAGATGTTTCTATTAGCTATGGGCTGATCCAAACAGAAGCTGATGCCAACAGCGGCAGCAGCAGCACTCTTGATCAAGCACGGAACGACACAAAGGAGGAACGAGCGATCACTCTTGATGAAGCACAGACCGACGTGAAGGGGGAACAAGCGACGGAGCCACCGGAAACTTAAAGAAAATCAGACCCGTTTTCTGTCAAAAATATCTCATACAATGAACCCATGTGTGTGTGAAGAAAGTCTAGAAATGTTAGAAGTGTGATCAAATGTTTGTTGAATAATATTTTTGTTTATGTTGTGTGGGCCATTTTCATTTTCAGGGTTTTGATTGACTGGGTGTTTCGTCATGTTTGTGTTTGTATGAATTCAAGTTTTATGTGGAGAATTCAAAGTTTTTTTCGAAGATACAGAAGAGCTAGGAAATGATTTTTATTTTTATATTTTTATGGCTCCTGTATGAAGGATGGAAAATGACAGAACATTGGACCCAAGAGTTTTGAATCAAATCTGGTTAAAATTATATTGGATCTTGACTTTGTTAATAGAAAAAAATTGAGGAGAGTTTTGGCTTAATAATCTGATTGGATTTCACTTTTGTCTTTCATCCAAGTTTTTTTTCGTCTTTGTTAGTTTTGCGTTAATTTTTTTGTGGACTGTAGATTAATTTGTTCCTATGAGAGGAATCTAAAAAAAAAATATTGTGTTCAAAACTTTAAAATAGTTCACTAAAGACAAAAATAAAACAGGCAATTTATTTATGTGATTTTTGTCTTTCTTTAATTTTTTAATTTTGGTTCTTGGTAATTAATCCAGTTAAATCATTAAATGTGAATAAGAACTTACCCACAACAACAACAACAACAACAAAAAACTTCCATTAGAAAAAAATGAAATTTCACTACTTAATAATCTGATAGGAGTATGTTTTAAATAAGTATTTCTTTTGAATTAAAAATGATAAATTGTGAATGAATAACATGTCTCATAAAATGAACAATAAATACTTAAAAAATTAAAAAATTTGCGGAAGGGGACCTCAAAAAAAGTAAGAGAAATCGGCGTACATTACCACATGCAGCATTTATTTGTCCATTAATAACTCGACGATGACGTTTCAAATAGTATACCAAATTCATGCCAATACAAGCTCCAAGCTTTCTGCATTCAGTTGAATTTACCTAAGAGCATCTCCCATCCAACACCCTCCAAATCTCTATTTAAAAGGATTAAATTAATCTATTTTATTTGAAAAGTAGATTGGGAAATGCTACGTACAAAGAAAACTTATTCTGAAAGTACTCCGAAAACAGTAATTAATGGTTGAGAATCGCTTTGATGATTGAGGCACCCATATTAAAGTGAATCTCAACCATTGATTGCTGTTTTCGGAGTACTTTCGGGATAAATTTTCTTTATCCCTAGCATTTCTGAAGTAGATTTAGATGATTGTACTATTTATCTCAACTCCAACCCAACACTCTATTTCTCAACTCCAATACATATTTGGAGGAGATCTTCTATTTTTTCCTTCATCCTCCATATTTAGAGGATTAAAGTTCATCCTTCCAAATAGAGGAGAGTTTAAAAAGAAGGATGGGTTGGAGAATGTTTTTCCTCCAAAATGAAAAAATGGAGTATGGGTTGGAGCAATGTTATTAATACCGTTCCGTACCGGCCGGTACGTACCGTTTTTGACCAAATCCGGTACCCTATACCTCTAATTTCGTTTCGGCTCAAATACCGGTAGGTAACGGCCGTACCGGTTGGTACCGGACTACTTTTAAATTTATATTTTTTTTCAAGTACCGGAAAATATCGGACGGTTCCGGGCAAATACCGGACAGTACCGGGCAAATACCGGACGGTACCGGACAAATACCGGATTTTTTTATTTTTTTAATTTTAAAAAAGTGTATATTATACTATAAATTTTTTTTTAAGTAGGAAAATAACACTTATAGCGATCAATCCGAAACGGTACCCGGTACCTGACCGGTACCGGTACGTACCGTACCAATAGAAAAATCGGTACCCTGTCCGAAACAGTATTCAGAACTATGGGTTGGAGATAGTCTAATAAAACACACAAGGGTATGGAGACCACACAAACACAAGTTGAAAGAATGACTAAGATTCATTTGATCCAAAAATTGATGTGTGCTCTCTAACTCTCTTAAAAAAACCCACACTTTTTCAAATATATTACAAAAATGCCATCAAAGGATGGATAGTGCCATAGGCACGAGCAAACACTAGTATATATCATAGTTATGGATACCATTTCGTACCGGGCGGTACGTACCGTTTTGGCGAAGAATCGGTACTCTAATCCCCCAATTTCGTACCGGTTCCAATACCGGTCGGTACCGGACTTTACGTTAATCTGGTAAAAAAAAAAAAGGTTCCAGGATTTTTTTTCCTGGGTTCTCTCTCCAAAAAAATAAAAAAACGTTTTTCAAAATTTTAGCAAAACGTGGGTTTAACCATAGTACGTGTGCAAGGCTCAAATCCCGGATTTGCACCCCCCCTGCGCGCAAATTACCAGTGACGCGCACCCGGTTAATTGGTTTCCGAATCAATTTTTACAAATTGCCTTCGGCAACGGCACATTTTCCCGAGCGCGCGAGATCTCTCATTAGCTCCTCATTCACAAGGTCACTAGTGTGCAAATTCATTTAAAGTGAAAAAGAGTTTTGTAACTAAGTAATGTGGGACTAGAGGTATTTTATAATGAATTGTATGGTATAAGAGATTTTTTTGAATTATAATTATATATAATTACTATATATATTGTAGTTGCAGTAAATTCGAAACGGTACCCAGTACTTGACCGGTACCAGTACGTATCGTACCAGTGAGAAAACCGGTACCCTGTCCGAAACGATATTCAGAACTATGGTATATATAGTATATTTCATGAGATTGTCAACTTTTGCGAAAAACATGGATTGTCTGTACTTTATTTAATGTCCATTGAGGGAGGAAATAAGGAAAAGTCGGCCGCACTTGGGTGGGAATATTCATATTTTTCTTTAATATTGGACAAAGTCTCATTCGGAATCAGTCATTAAAAAAAAAAAACCCAACCAAATGCGCGGCCGTAATGGGTTTCAAAGAAATCAGGTGTTTAATCAAATACTATTTTAATGTACCAGTATTATCCACATCTGTTCTCTTCCAAATAAAGGCCGGCCTACGCCAGTTATTCGTTGGAATGCATCCCACGGAAAAATTCAAAAACACGCTGGTGCTTAAACTAAGGTTTTTTTTTTTTCTTCTGATTTTTGTTTTTTGTTTTTCCTCCTTTGATGTGATAAACTAATTAATGGTTCAAAAAGTATTTCTTAATTTAGCACGTGAGTGGACAAATTCATGCCATAACTAGTAAACAATCCACGCGTCATGTTTTTTAGTTTAAATTATTTTTTAGCTCCTTGTATAAATACTATGCCAAGTTGTGCAGAGGACTACAAGATTCCCGGTGTCGCAGGATGTGTTTTCCAATGCTATGTGACCTTCTAATTGTAGATGGAAATGTAAAAATGAAGCAGAGACGGACAATGGGGTCAAATACCTAAAATCCCGAACATTCTATTGCGATTAGGTCGTGCTTAAAAAAGGATACAAGGCAATAATGTATTTTCAAAGGAAAAAAAGTCAGCTGTCAAAGAGTGATTCTAGAAAGCCCAATGAATCCATATGCTCTTCAAAAGTCTCCAATAACAATGGAGTCAATCATAGACAAAAGTCATGTAATAAGCTTCTAGGGGAGTAATAAGCTTTTCAAAAAAAAAAAAAAAAAGCTTCTAGCGGTAAGGTGATCATCCCAAGTGTCAAGCGAGGGGAAACTTGGAATAAACTCTCACCTTCCCCTTTGAACAGCAATTTTGTTCACCATCACCTTTCAGGAGGGTAAATTTACCCCCATTTGAGGGAGATGTACGTTGCTGTTAGATTTTGCGTGTTTCGTTGACTAGAATCGTTATCTTATATGACTTGATTTCTTGGGAGTATGCAAAAATTTAGCTCGATTAAATATCAAAATTACTTAATAGAAGAACAAAAACTAAACCTACCGCATATATCACCAAATGTGGGTAAAATAACCTTTGCCTAAGGCGATGGTGAACTCTTCCAATTTTTTTTTTTTCAAACGACAAAATTTTTTTTATTAGAAATTGACAAATGGTACATCGAAGAAACAAAAAGGGACAAGTCCATTTGTATGTAGACAACAAGCTTTTTCAATCCAACGAAATTTAATCTCCAAGATCACAGGTTCAATCCTCACAATCAATAAAATAATAAAAGGGTCACTCAAATTTTATAGAGCTTGTTGAGAACGATATTTGTTTTAATCATTAAGATCGGATGGAAGTTAATACATGTTCATAATATGCATTTATCCTACAAAAAATAGGTTTAGACTTCTGACACACACCGAATCAAATCCACCTAACCCTTTTTTTTACAATAGGTAAATTCATTTTTAATACAAATATACCAAGATCCGATTTTTATGATTTTAAACACGAATAATGTTCTCGACGAATTTTACCAATTAAATAATTCAAATCATTAAAGCGATCCTTGCTTGTGCCGCGAAAATGCTGACTGCACGTTACATCCCCGTTAAAAAAGGGAACAACACACCTCAAAAAGACAAACAATAATGTTATTTTCTTATGATAGATATGAAAAGCCTAGTTGGAAGGTTGAAGGGGAGAGGGGAGGTGAGTACTTGAGGGTTGAACTAATATATATATATATATATATATATATAGTCATTTTTAAATGGAAAAATAAGGGCTAAGGAAATGTTTTGATAATTTATATCCGTTAAAGATATTTTTAACATTAACAAATATTCTTAACTTGTTCTTGACGAATATTAATTATCAAAAATACGTTTTGAATCGTCATTTTCCCAATGTATTTGTATGGGCTTGAAAACTGGTCAACTCGCGTGTTACTCTTCCGGAAATTTTTTTTACTACTGATGAGAAATTTAAACCCCGTGATCCCTCGGTCACATCCAACCATTTCACACCACACATCTCACTTTCAACGTATTATTTTTGCGACTTTTCTGTCACTAGGCAAAAGAAAAAGTGATGAAAAAGAAGAAATATGGTCCCATACCAAATAAATTAAGTCTACAAAGTCAAAAACAGAGTTGGCCAGAGAGAGAACTAGCTAGTTGGGACCTTCACCGGTGTCACCACAGAGACACACAGAGAGAGGGAGAGAGAGAGAGAGAGAGAGAGAGGGAAATAAATGATGTTGATCGAACTTGTCCCCAATCTTGAATATTGACCTTGTCTTCCATATCTCCCCTTTCCTCTTTCATTCTTTCTCTTTTCCTCCTTCATTCTTGCTGATCTTTCCCTTCCTCCACCCAACCCATGTATATTTAGAGCACTTCTCTCTCTCTCCTTCGATGATTACATAAAAGCCACTCTGTGGGACATAAAATATTGCAAGCAAGCATGGCCGGCGGAGGAGAAGGAGGAGCAACCACCGCTGCGGCGGCTTCGACCAGTACCACTCGGTCTCTTCAAGAAACACCCACCTGGGCTTTGGCTACAGTTTGCTTCATATTCATCTTCGGTGGACTTCTCATTGAGTACCTCATCCATCGACTAACTCATGTGAGTTGTACTAATTAATTCACAACTCGTAAGATGGTTCTTGGGTGATGTTATGATGATCAGAAGCGACTCTACAAAACAAATTTCACAATGAACCTTGTTTTGGACCTTAATATAACAATGATATTCCATCTTATTCTTCTTCTTCCTCTTCTTTTATTGCCAATATTATATACATGAGCGGGGGTTAGCAAAGAGTTATTAAGTTAGTCTATAGAGGGTCTAGAGGCTGTACATAGCTCTGAACCCCAACCAACTGCCACTTGTGGAGCTCGAACCCAAGCCTCTACTAATGATATTCCATCTTAATTGGTTGCAGTTGCTAAAGCATCGTCGAAAGAATGCCTTGTATGAAGCAGTAGAGAGGCTAAAGTCAGGTAATTCATTTGTGTATTGGTAGCATTTTTCTTTTCTTTTTTTTTTACAACATATATAAAATAATAAAAAACTGAGAAAGTTGCACTGTAAATGAATGTATGAGAAACTCTACGAACACAACAATTTGCACAATAAGCCTATGTGGCAAAGTTTCACTGGCAAATGGATGGATAAGCTTGTTTTTAACTACCCATGAGATACTACTACATAGACATACTGTGTAAATATTCTGCACGTTATTGTGTTTCTCGATCTCCTCTACATATATATCGCTTATGTTTTGAATTCGGAATATGTTTGGCTGTTTGGGGCCAAATGGAAGATTATATTTTTTAAGATCATAAATGCAGATGATTTGGCCACAAAATTTATTTTGTATGCACTTTGATGCTTTCTTTGCATTAGGGTATCTTCCACAATGGTGTGTTTGGAATCGACTTTGCGGTTTGGTCCCAGCAAATCCAACTCATGCTTCCCTCCATTAAGTTGCATCCAAACGCGCCCTAATAACATCCTCTCTTTATCCTTGTAATACCAAGATTACCCTCACATGGTTGACTGATTTGGTGCATTCAAATGGATTGATTAATTTGGTGCAGTTTTGATGCTCTTGGGGTTTCTCTCCTTGCTACTAGCTGTAACTCAAAGGCCCATTTCCAAAATCTGCATACCTAACAGGCTCGCGAATTCCATGCTTCCGTGCCGTAAAACGGTGCAAACTAAAACAACGAAAGCTCTGGGATATTATTCATATGACCATGTCAGGGCAGCGTATGATCAAACTGATATTTCACATTGGGAGAGACGATTGGCGGAAGACGACTCTTCTTCCTCCTCGGATGATTGTGGTGAGGTATGTACTCCTCCGTCTTCGCTTAATTTGCTCATTCAATGTAAGCGAGTTCGTGTATTTGTTTGTTCATGTGTTCGTGGTTCTGGCAGTACCACTGATCAGTGGAAGCATACCGCAACAAAATTAAAATAATTACATGCTTATGATTGGTTTCATGTTTAGAAATAATGATGCATGCTGAAAATCCATGTCAATCCTATAACTGTAAACAATATTTATACTAATAATTTGTCGTTTGAGCTTGGCTCCCGTGAACGAGTTTTAAAATTTTGTATTTCAACTTGACTAGCTAGTTTATAATATAATTAACTAAGCCAATCTCAAACAAACTTTTAATGAATCTATATATACACACACACACACATATATATATATATATATGATAAAAAATAAACAAAAACTGCTCAGATGAGGCCCTTTCCGGTCATTTTTTTTGCTGATTTCTCGTGGGTACCCTTAAAATCACGTTCTGAACATATTGAGTGGCTTGGATCATCAAAATTCAATTGGAAAATGGAGGTCCGCATTTTATTAAAATGAGGTGGTCCTTACGGGAGACGGACTGTATGTATGTATATATACACACACACACACACATTTTACTAGCTAGAGTATATACACACACTCTAGCTAGTAAAATGTTATGAGATCAACTAGCTAGCCTAATATTATTATAATTAATTTTCCAGGGGAAGACCTCTCTAATGTCAGCTCAAGGGATGAATCAGCTGAGCATCTTCATCTTCGTCATAGCAGTCATGCAAGTTGTGTACAGTGGCGTTACCATGGGATTAGGAAGAGCAAAGGTTTTACAAATCTCCTCTAATTAAACTCTCCATTTTGGTTTCGTCGATCTGTATTGCCGGGTCTGATCATCACTATTTAAATTACTATGAATTACAGTGTATTTTCTTAGTGACCAAAATGAGACTGAAAAGTTAGGTAAGTTTTAGTCAAGATCTATTAATTCTTCATGTACGTACTGAGAAGTCACGAGCCATAAATTCATGAGACCAGTTTTCCCGACACCTATCTGCCGCGGGCCTTTCATCTTTAAAGACCTTGACCTAGTTGCCTTCTTGTAGCACACAAGTTTCTACGACTTTTTTTTTTTCCAATCGGTAGAAGAGTTCATTGACATCGTATATATGTATGTATGAAGTATAAATTACAAATTTGGGACATTTATCATTTATGAGAGTTCACGAGACAACCGAACCCAACAAACTCAATCAATATAAGAGATAACAATTGAGGGATGATGCTGTGCAGTGGTGTGCGCATGCAGCACTGTGCTACGCACCTCCGAGCAGTCGGATCGTGCATTCGACGGCTCGGATTTCATCTCGGTAATGAACGACTCTCGATTGTTGGTTGCCGAAATGAGATCCGAGCCGTCAGATGTACGATCCGACGGCTCGAAGGTGCGCAGCACGGTGCTATGCACCTCACTGCACAGTACCAACCCGAAGTCCAAGAAAAAACCCATTAGATGGCAAAAAAAAAAAAAAAAGAAATGAAAAATCCATTAAGAGAAAAACACCCATACACGTGTGAAAAGATTAGAACTCCAGACTTCTTAGAAAAATACGAGAGTACTAGGCAACGGGTCTAGCACGGTTGGTGGGATGCAAGAACCCCTTTTTTTGTGGTCACAAATTCTGCTAATTAATCGACTTGACAGTTGCACATTTTATGTTGAAATCCAACATATGAAGTGCGGTTTTCACCCCCCGTTAACTCTTTAACGCAATTTCTTTTCTTTTCTGCTTTATAATTTTTAGAGTAATTTTTATTTCCTCGGTTATTAATATAGATGAGGCGATGGAAAGCTTGGGAGAAAGAAACACAGACAGTTGAATACCAGGCAGCTAATGGTATGTATGTGTGCAAATAGTCTCATGTTTCCACAAACACAAGGCCAAGTTCCGCTAAGAGATTTTTTGGGCTTTTTTCGTTTTGTTCCGTTTGTTCGTTTTGCGATTTTTTTTTTTCTTCTCTCTATTGATTTGTGACGAGAGGAATTGGAAAAGTTCATCTGTATGGCAATTTCATAAACCAATGTTGTTCATCAGAAAGCCAAATTTTAAGGATTGAAAAGTTAATCTTATGCCAATTTTCTTGTAACCATGCATTCAGATCCAAATCGATTCAGACTCACAAGACAAACGACCTTTGGGAGGCGACATATGAACAACTGGACAACGACACCGATTGTTCTTTGGATTGTAAGTTCACTGATTAATCTTTTGATTTTTGTACTATTTCAATGAGTGCTTTGTTTTTATTCTTCTTAGTAAGTCAACGCAGTTCTCATCGATCTGTCTGTTCGTTTTGTGAAATTATGCAGAAATGTTTCTTCAGGCAATTTTTCCATTCAGTTGCCAAAGTTGACTATTTCACGTTGCGCCATGGCTTCATCGCTGTTAGTATTCTGATTCCGATGCCATTATCATTTCTCAAGGACACATGAAACACGTTTAAAAAAACATTTGTTGTATTTTTAGTAAACGTACGTGTAAATTAGTGGACCTTGTGCGATAATACTTACTGGATTCGGTGGAATTTGTTAATTGTAGGCTCATTTGTCGACAAACAACACGTTCAACTTCCAAAAATACATACGACGGTCGTTAGAAGATGATTTTAAAGTTGTTGTCGGCGTCAGGTACGCAAAAGAAGTTGTTCTTTTTTTCGCAATCCATTGCACAATTACGTATTATTTAGTAGTAGTAATTTGAGGGTGTTCTTTCTGTCCCAAGGTGGCATTTTAATTTCTAGAGTTTATAATAATTTTCTAGTATTAAAGTTGAGTCCCCTTCTTATAAGGACTACCTTATTTTAATAAAATGTGGATCTTCATTTCCTGATCAAATTTTGATAATCCGAGCCGCTCAATATATTCAAAACGTGATTTTTAGGATACTTGCGAGAAATCAGCAAAAAAAAGACCGGAAAGGACTTCATCCGAGCAGTTTTTGTTTGTTTTTTATCTAATGGTTCAAATAAAAACGGCTCAAATCAAGCCCTTTCCGGTCATTTTTTTTTGCCAATTTCTAGAGGGTACCCTTAAAATCACGTTCTGATCACATCGAGCGGCTCGGATCATCGATATTAGATCGGGAAAGGTGAGAAATAGGAGGTCCGCATACAAGGTTCTTATTTTAAGGTCCTTACTTGAAGATTTCTTATTAAAGTTACTATTATTTTACGAAATTCACCTTACTAATTGACATGTGCAGCCCTTCCATGTGGTTTCTGGTTGTTATATTCTTGCTCGTGGATGTATATGGTGAGAATGAATTACTCATATACCCCTGTTGTATTATACACCAAAACATGCACTTATTTTTACCCCTTAATTTCTCCTATGACTATTTCCATTAATTATTCGTTTGAATGGTATTTATGGAAACAGGTTGGCATGTATACCTCTGGGTGTCGTTCCTCCCACTCATTGTAAGTGTCGAAGTAATCGAGAAATACAACACAGTCATAATTTTTTAATTTTTCGATTCTTCTCGTCTATGCGAATCATTAATGCATAAAAATTTGGCGAAAAACTAACAAACGCGAAAAAAAAAAATTGGATAACAAAGAAGAAGAAGAAGCCGTGTTTGGATCTCATTACTCATTAGACATTTTTGAATCTTAGATTTTCTCGTTTTATACGTCGGATAATGTTTCGATTTCTTCTGCGCCGCTAATATTTTCATTTTCTTTTGCATATATAATTTGTTTAGACGGTGCTATTTATCGGAACCAAACTTGAAGTAATCGTCGCGAAAATGGCGATTCAATTGAGAGATCACAACAGTGTCATCAAAGGAACTCCCGTGGTCCAACCCAACGACAACCTCTTCTGGTTCGGACATCCAGAATATGTCTTGACACTCATTCATTACATTCTATTCACGGTAAGAACCTTAGCGGAACGGGGCCTTAGTTAAGAAATTACTCCTTTTGTTTCGTTTATAACTAAAAACTAAACTGTTTGATTGAATTTTTTATTTTTGGAAACACTGTCTGATTGATTGTTCTGTGCAGAATGCATTTGAGCTTGCCTTTTTCATTTTTGTGACGGTATTAATTCAGCGCGCCTTCTTCAATCTTTTTTCGTTGTATTTTCCCATTGGAGACCTTTTAATTTTTCCCTTGTTATTTCAGCTGCAATATGGGTTTCATTCCTGTTACCATGAACGGGTGGAGATCGTTATCATTAGGGTGGTATTAGCGTAAGTACCCTAATATACATACACCGTGGTGCTCTCTCTCTCTCTAACACAATCACACAAATACACACAATTTGCTTAGAGGAAAATGGTTTGGTTTAACATTTCAACCATTTACAAAAGCTTCTTTAATTTGTCTAAGACTTGCATTTTCAAATGATGTTTTGTAGGGTGACGGTTCAAGTCCTTTGCAGTTATATTACTCTTCCCCTGTATGCCCTTGTAACCCAGGTTTACTCTCTCTCTCTCTCTCTCTCTCTCTCTCTCTCAACTTTCAAAGAAAAAAGACTACTACCTCCGTTCATTTTTTAAGTGTCCTCTTCAAACAACGATTTTGGGATCAACAAATAAAGTACTTTCGTGCATAATTTTCTCAATTTATTTGCAATGAAGCGTGCTTGAACCTTGGTGCATGTTTTGTTTTACACAGATGGGAACGCATTTCAAGAGCGCAGTGCTAGAAGACCAAACTGCACACGTGATAAGGCAATGGCACGCGGGGGTGAGGGACAAGAGGAAGAAAGAACGAGCCGGTTCAAAATCACCACGGCGAGATCGGGAGGATTCCGTATGGAGCTATACTAACAGCCGTACGAATTCACCGGAGAGCTCTTCTCATTACCGAACGCCGACTCCGACTGAATCCGCCTCCCGTCGACTTACCCGAGACGATGGTGAAATTGTCGAGGAGGAGCAGAGCCCGGTTGAGCTTTCTTTTGTAGACGAGGTGCGGATAGAACTCCCTGGAGATATGAGAAAAAGCGCAATTGCGTGAAAGTACTGTAGGGTAGAAAGAATGGGAAAAAAATACAAAGATTTGGCAATGTAATATTAATTGTAACGACCCTGATTTTTGGTAAATAAAAATTTTGTTAAATATTTAAATTTTATTTTAATTACTTGGATTTGTTATTAAAAATTTCTTTTTAATAATCCATCATAATTAGATTTAAGTCCTTAAAAATATTTTTTTTGACTAAGAGTCCTACATGGCAATTAGAGTTAGCTCCTAACCGATTAGTTGGAGGAACCGGACCACCGATTCACCTAGTTACATTACCCTAACCCTAATTAGACCTTGTAGACCATCTTTGAGCCTTATGAACCCCTCCAAACCCTATTGAACCCTTAGACCATAGGAGTAGTCATTTTTACTCCCATGACAAGTCATTTCAAACCCTAATTATTACCAATATTCCTTTATCCCTTGGTCCATAATTGCTAGGGGAATTTTTATCCCTTGGTTAATAGACTTTTGACTTGCCAATGTTAACAAGACTATTCAAGCCCGTACCTACCTCTTTTATTCTTTATCCATTGAGTAATAGGAACTAGGAAAACTATGGTCCATTGGATAATAACATGACTTGACTACCTATCATTGTACTTTAGACTTGTTATGTCATGAATAATGTGACATGATTACATATCCAGTGGATAATAAAACCTAAGAAAGTTAGTGAACATTAGTTAAAGCCATGACATCATAGTACCTTTAACTTGTCATGTCACGAATAGTATGACATGATTTTTTATCCATTGGGTAATAGAAAGTAGGAAAATTATTATTTATTAGTTCATGAGATAATCAGAAGTATGTGTATCACTGTATTTATCCCAACCCATATGCCAGTGTACTTTCCCCAACTTATAGGACATTATGCTTCCCCAATTCTATGTGTTGTCCTATCTAGAATAATCTTGATATCACCATCACCTTTTACCTTTTGGTTAATAACTGTTAGGGAAATTTGTATCCCTTGGATAATAGAAGTTAGTCTTGCCAATGAAAACCTAGATTGGACCAGACAAGTCATATAGGAATCTTGGACCATGGGAAACCCTTATTTTGCTTCCAAAAGAAGTAAGCCTAAGCCTAATCACATCAGCCTTACTTACCATCAATATCTCCTGGATAATAATTGTTAGGAGAATTTTTACCCCTTGGATCATGGAGGCTAGACTTGCCAAGGTGTACATAAACTTGACAAGACTAGTCATACCATAGGAGTAATCATTTTTATTCCCATGTTTAGTCATTTCAAGCCATAATTTTCATCAATGATCTTTTACCCATTGGTCCAAAAATGTTAGGGAATATATTATCCCTTAGAGAATAGATTCCCATGACTAGTCATTTCAAAATTATTACCAGTATTCTTTGTCCACTGGACAATAGATGTTAGGGAAGATATTATCCTTTGGATAATAGATTCCCATAACTAGTCATTTCAAAATTATTACCATTATTCTTTGTCCATTGGACAATAAATGCTAGGAAAAATATTATCCCTTGGACAATAGATTCCCATGACTAGTCATATCAAATTATTATCAATATTCCTTTGTCTATTGGCCAATAATTGCTAAAAAAATTTGTACCCCTTGGGTAATAGCCAAGACTTTGGCTATAAATAGTCCTCCCATACTTCATTTCAACTCACACCAATCCTTCCTCCACCTTCTCTCTAGAAAACTTAAGAGTTCTTGCTTGTTCTTGCTTAGTTCTTCTTTGTTCTTGAGGTTCTTCCTAAGTTCTTCAAGAAACTCATCCTAGGACGCCACAAAACTGCCACTCAACCACCCTTTCGATCTAAAAAGTTAGGTAGTGTAGTCAAGAACTAGTTCGAGAGAAATCCTTTCTCTTTCGAAGCTACCGTAAGCATTCCGTAGGAAGTTACTCGCCCGATCACTGACGTACTCTTCATAGCCGCCCTACCGCCAAGAAGAAAGGTAGAACCCCTTATCTCCTTACTCTACGTATAGAATTGTATGTTAGAAAGTAGAATGTCTTTACTCTTTATAACCATGTGTTGTTTTGAACTTTCGACAAAAGAGGAAAGAATGGATTTTTGAAAGATAGAACTTATCGTTTGTTTAGAAGTATTTGTATTTTGATCTTTAAAGATGATTATGAGTATGCATGTATGAATTGCGTGTATTACTTATGGGGTGATAAAGTATAAGTGATTTCACTCCAAGGGCGTCCGTACATGTGGCGTTGTGTTTTGAATAAGTATAAGTGATACACTCCAAGGGCGTCCGTACATGTAGCGTTATGCTTTAAGTGGTGTTTGAGTGTGATAAGTAATATAGAATTGGATGATCTTATTGGAATGATTCATGCTTATTTTTGTCCTACCGCGAAATCTTTGCATATAACAAGACACGAGAATCGATAAAGTAGAAATATGACACCTAGGGTGTGATTAATGAAAGGAACTGTTTTCCGAGAAAGAAAATATTTTGAAACTACATAATGACCGATTTTGGATGGCATTATGAGAGTTGTGTGCGTGTGTAAAGAAAGATTTGTGAAAAACCCAATGAGAACCCGGAGCGGTGGAATCATTGTGGGGATACTCGGGAACCCGGAGCAGCGGAACCGAGGGTTTAGTTTTTGTGAAAAAAAAATCCAATGAGAACCCGGAGCGGCGGAACCATTGTGGAGATACTCGGAAACCCGGAGCGGCGGAACCGAGGGATGAATTTTCGAAAACCCAAATGGGAACCCGGAGCGGCGGAACTATTGTGGGATACTCGAGAACCCAGAGCGGCGGAACCGAGGGTTTTGAATTGTGTGCATTTCCATGGAAACTCGGAGCGGCGGAACCGTGGTGAGAAATGGCTTGGTTATCCGCGGTACGGAGCCAATGCAATTGTCTGTTAATGGGAACCCGGTGCAGCGGAATCATTGTGAGGATACTCGGGAACCCGGAACGGTGGAACTGAGGTTGGGTGTGTTAAAAACGGATTTTGAAAATGTTGATTATGAAAAGTGGGAAATGGTGACACGGTTTACGATGAGTCACGTAGGAGAAACACAGAAAAACATGGACACCAACGATACTTGAATAGTGAATGTGGATGTGTGATTATTACTATTCGTCGTATATGATTTACTGTTTGTAAGTTATGAGTTAGTGGGTAGGGTTTATTTTATTGAGTTTTTGTAAGCTCACGGTGTTACCTTTGGTGACCCTGACATATTATGTAACGCCCCGAATTTTGGGTACGTTAAAAGGACAATTTCATTGAAAACCTTAAAATAGAGTCTGGCTCTTATTACAACAAAACTCCCACAAGAGTTCAATAATTACACAAATGAAAGGGGGTTCTAGGGTTCCTAACTACAGCTCCTCCTGCTTCTTCATCCTAGCCAGCTCTTCAGCTCCAGAGGCTTCCACGGCGAACTGTTCGTCTTGAACAACTACAAGGTCTGACACATTATACCGGCGTCACCACCAATATAATATGTCAAGGTCACCAACAGGCAACACCGTGAGCTACAACGCTCAGTAGGGAAATCCTTACCCACCAACCTTAACTTACAAAAAAGGCTATCATAAAACATCGATTTTCACATGATACGTATATACACAGTTTAACAATGACACATCCACATTCGATCTATCGTTGGTGTCCAAGATTTTCGGGTTTCTCCTACGCGACTCATCGTAGACCGTGTCAACAATTTCACTTACAAATCAACCTTTTCAAAAACATTTGCATTGGCTCCGTACCGCGGATAACCAAGCTACACATCCAACTTTCAAAATCGTTTTGCATTGGCTCCGTACCGTGGATAACCAAGCACACACCCAACTTTCAAAATTGTTTTGCATTGGCTCCGTATTGCGGATAACCAAGCACACACCCAACCTCAGTTCCGCCGCGCCGGGTTCCTGAGTATCCTCACAATGGTTCCGCCGCGCCGGGTTCCCATTGGCACACAATTGCATTGGCTCCGTACCGCGGATAACCAAGCATACACACCCAACCTCAGTTCCGCCGCGCCGGGTTCCTGAGTATCCTCACAATGGTTCCGCCGCGCCGGGTTCCCATTGGCACACAATTGCATTGGCTCCGTACCGCGGATAACCAAGCACACACCCAACCTCAGTTCCGCCGCGCCGGGTTCCTGAGTATCCTCACAATGGTTCCGCCGCGCCGGGTTCCCATTGGCACACAATTGCATTGGCTCCGTACCGCGGATAACCAAGCATACACACCCAACCTTGGTTCCGCCGCGCCGGGTTCCCAAGTATCCTCACAATGGTTCCGCCGCGCCGGGTTCCCATTGGCACACACACAAAACACACACCACACAATGGGCAAGTCCGGCCACATTGCGGTTTTCCAAATCATTTCACCCTTTTCAAAATACGCACACACACGACTCACATAATGCCACCCAAAACTGGTCATTATGTAGTTTCAAAATATTTTCTTCCTCGAAAAATATTTCCTTTCGTTAACCACACCCTAGGTGTCATGTTTCTACTTTCTCGGTTCTCGTGTCTCGTTATCATGCAAAGACTCCGCGGTAGGCATGAAACACACTAACAAGATCATCCAATTCTATACTACTTATCATGTTAAATCATCACGTATAGCATAACGCCACATGTACGGACGCCTTTGGAGTGTATCACTTATGCTTATTCAAAGCACAACGCCACATGTACGGACGTCTTTGGAGTGAAATCACTTATGTTTTATCACACCACAAGTAATGTAAGCAATTCATAAATTCAACTCATAACCATCTTAAATATCAAAATATAATTACTTCTAAACAAACGATAAGTTCTATCTTAGTAATTCAAAAATAACAACGTTAAACTTAAATACGTAAGTAAATACAAAGTAAGTAAATAGGGAGTTAGTAAGGTTTTCCTTACAGTCCTTCTTGGCGGTAGTCGGCTACGGAAGGTAGTCGGCGGTCGGAAAGTACGTCGGTGGTCGGACGGAGTAACGTCCTACGGTATGCCTCCGGTAGCTTCGAAAGAGAAAGGTTTCTCTCGAAACTTCTACTTGACTAATACTACTACTACTTTTGGATCGAGAGGGTGGTCGAGTGGCGGTCCAGTGGCGGCTTAGGATGAGTTTCTTCAAGAACTCAAGAACACTCAAGAACATGAAGAACAAAGAAAGAAACAAAGAATTCTAGAGAGAAGGAAGAGCAAAGTGAGAAGGTGTGAATTGAATGAGAAGCATGGGTGCTATTTATAGGCAAAATTCTTGGCTCCTTCTCCCTCTTCATGGCCGGCCCCCCTCTCTCTCTCTCTACCTCAAATTTTGACACATGGCAAGCACTCATGGAAGATCAAAGTCTAAATCCTTAGGCATGCATGGCTAGATTGTCCTTTGATGGGATTATGGAAGATTGGTTGGAAGATTTGGAGACAAGAGTACAAGATTTGGATACTAAACAAATATAGAGGTACAAAGGGGAGTTATGTTTGGTTAGGGGAAAGATTCTCCCATGGACTTGAAAGATGTAGGAAAGTCAAGTCAAGGTGCAACCTATCTTCCTCTTTCTTTCCTCCTCTCTCTCTCTCTCCTCTCTCCCTCCTCTCTCTCGGCATCTCTCTCCCTCTCTCTCTCGGGTTCTCTCTCTCTCTCTCTCTCTCAAGTACACACACACACATATATACATATATATACAAATGCAAGAAAGGTACAAAGTACTTATATTAAAGAAATTCAATTTTAGGCACATGTTGATTAAAATAAATAAACTAGGGTACTTTGTAATCTAGGTAGATCACACCCCCCAATAAATTAAACCAATTGGGTACAAAACCCCAATACAAAATAATATTAAGGGTACTTTAGGAAAACTTAAGCCTTAAAGGCTACAAAGCTAACAAGTACTTTCAAATAAAATATTTTGGTACTTCATCACATGGGGAATTTTTAGAAATGACTAGTTTATTAAAACCCTTGTACTAGTTAAAAGAGAAATCCTTTTACCCAATGGTTAATAAATACCCTAACTTTTATTATCCAATGGATAATAAAGGGTGAGTACTTTAAATAATAAAATACGTCCTTTTAAAAAGACTACATGTCCTTTGAAAATACACATGTGTATATATACACATGTACTTAATCAAATATAATAAAGGAATGTCTATTGTCCAATGGGTAAAGATTTACCCTAACAATCTTTGTCCAATGGACAATAGCTACTAGGAAATTTTTATTTTAAAATAATCAAGGTCCTTTAAAGCATGTGACAAAAGCCCTATATTAAATATAGGTGTGGTACCAAGTACCCCAATTAAATAAAAAGACTAGGATTCTCCCCATTAAAATAATAATAAAGTACAAGTCAAATCAACTTTATTTGGAAGGTTCCCTAGTCACATCGGTACTTTATTTGGTTAAAAGAGTTATTACCCAAGGGTTACTAACTTCCCTAATGGTTATTACCCAATGGATAATGATTCTTCTTGCCTTTAATAACCAATGGACAAAAAGAGTACAAGTACCTTTTTATTAAAATAATATTTTAAAAAGACTACATGTACTTTTATAATAAAAAGTTTTATTGTCCAATGGACAAAAATTACCCTAACCATTATGAACCAATGGATAAAAGTAAAAGGTTCAAAAGTTCAAAAGGTCCAAAAGGTTCATCGAGTAACTGGGTAAGCTGGTTGCTCGGTTCCTCCAACTAGTCGGTTGGAAACTAACCAAATTGGTCACGTAGGGTTTCTAGTCGAGAGTTTAATCAACGACCAAAAACCAACTAGACGAAAATAAACAAGAAGTCATATAGCCACTCAAGCGAAAATAAGTAATTTAAATAAAATTCAAATATTTAGCGAAATTTTCAGAGACCAAAATTCAGGGGCGTTACATATTATATTGGTGGTGACGCCGGTATAATGTGTTAGACTCTGTAGATGAACAGGGTGAACTGTACACCTTGGAGACCTTTAGAGCCGAAGAGCTGGTTAGGATGGAAGAACAGGCGGAGCTGTAGTTAGGAACCTTAGTTCCCTCCCTTCTATGTAATTATGGGAATTTTGATGTAATATTGAGCTAGACTCTATTTAGATTTTCAATGAAATTGCCTTCTTTAATGTACCCAAAATTAGGAACGTTACATTACTTACTCCTTCCGTCCCAATTTGCATCTCCGTTCGACTTTTAAGGGGGATCGGCAATTTGAAACGGATAGAGTAACTAGATGGCATTGGCCAATTATTTGTTAACTGCATTCATTTGTACACTTGTTATTTTCAATCATTGTTCTCCTTGTACATCTATGACGTAGGGTTACCCTCTCTTTTTTTCCATATATATATATATATATATATATACACACACTTTTAATTTATGAAAAGTGCAACGGTTCGTTGAGAAAAAATAAAAAAGGAGAGATATTGTAGACGCTTTATTTTTATTATGTCAATCACTAGCATAAGAATAATGGAAAACTACATCAACTATGTGTGATCTATACCAATTAAATCAAACCTAATATAGAACGACCAGAGAAATAGACTTGTAGAGAAAATAAATAAGGGCGAGTTTCCCAAACGCGCACTAAGCTTCTGTCAAGCTACTTTGGTTAACAATGTCTATATGGGCTTACGACAAAAATGGTCACATTAGACTCATATGACACCTGAGATCCAAAGACATACCACATGCCCAACTTCAACCAACCCCCTTAAATCCAAATATCCACAAAGAGAATGGTGAATTGGTATTTAGGATTGATATTTGATGGTAGCTGTTGCGTCACTAGGTAAATTTAAAGATGACGGGTTTAAGGTAGGGATTGGTTACGAGTGTGGGACTTGAGGCATCGGTTGGTAGATTAGATGGAAGTTGATGACTGAAGTTCGTTTGATCTGGTATCTTATATTACTATTTTTTTTTCTCAAACAAGAAAATCCTAATCGATTCTATCTTAAGGGAAAGGGTAGTGATGGGTGGGGTTTGAACACTCACCAAATGAAAATCCCTATTACCTTCTCGACCAACTGAGCTATGAGACAACTTCCAGCATCATATTAGTTGGTTTGCTTTAAGGGCAAAATTGGAAGAAAAAAACCGGCAATAATGCCTCAAAACTAGGGAAAATGACGGCCAATGACGTGTTTGATAATTAATATCTGCTAATGATATTTTCAGCATTAACAAATGTTCTCAGTATATTCTTGGCGGATATTAATTATCAAAACACGTCTTAGGCCATCATTTTCCCTCAAAACTAATGTCCGGGCCTCCGTCATTTTCCCTCAAAACTAATGTCCGGGCCTAACTTTCAAGCCTTCTTGGGCCCGAGTAACGTCCAGACCCAAATTTCTTATGGGGCAAAAAAAAGCCCACGGGTTGTTTTGGATCAGGTTGAGCTTTCCTTGGTTTTCTTGTCAGAAGGGCAAGCTGAGTCCGAAGTTCTTAACTCTCTATTCTATTCCAGATCAAAACCTAATTTTGCTTTGGTTTCTTCAGCGAAATTTCCCAAATCCCTCCGATCGAATCAATCTCCGAGATGAACGTAAGTCTCCGTTGCTCTCTCTCTGCTCGTCGTCGATGCTTGCACAAATTGTTGTTCTCATTAGTTTTCGTACTTTTTGGGGGCGTTATTTATGCAGTTGGTTGAATCCAATCAAGCTAAAAACAACTCGCTGATCTCTGAAGCAGCATCAGAGAGAACACAGTATGTATTTCCATGTCTCTATTATATATATCTACGCGTATAAAGCAGAAATTATCCAGCTTAATCATCTCGCCGCATTATTTGGGTTCGAATTGGTGTTTAGGCCTCTGAAATAGAATAGGTTTAATTCGTAATTACCTTTTTGTTATCATCAGTTCCTAATTACGACTTATGCCTCCTAGTCTTACTTCTTGCTATAGCTCCTAATTATGCTCAGCTGGACTCAATTTGTAATTCGCTTGTTTATGTGTTTCAAGTGAACTTCTTGCTATAGCTTCTAGACGAGTTTTCAGTAACAGTAGGCTCGCTTCTCTTTATTACATTTTATATGCTTACCGTCTAGGTTTTTTTTATCAAGGAAAAAAGGGTGAATTGTTTTTGTCTTGCTATGTTCTAGTACAACTCTTGATGTATACACATTTAGGTATATGATTTAAAAATTATAATACATACCCGCAACTGAATGTTGTTTCTTGCAATGGGGATGGGGACCATCTCGTTTATTCCCATATGTGCATCGGATGGAGATTTCAGATGCTCTTTGGTCATTTGCCACTTCTGCTTCGTCGGAGACTAAGCACTTTAGTTGCCAAATATCTTTGGGATGCATAAGGCGGGCTTGTTTTAGAACCTATTTTTGCTAGAACTTCTCTTTCATGATTAGGAGTTGGAGGATGTTAGGGTGTCCATGGAACTTCTTTTATCAGTTTAGTGGTACTGGGGTGGGGGAGGACAAGCTCAAGTGGATAGGTAAGGTGGTGTCTTTGCACTGAGATCCTTTTATTCCCTGCTTTGGGGGGCTAGAGGGGAGAGGTTTCCTCTGAAGCATGTTTGGAAGACTTATGTCCTGATAAATGTTGTTTTTTCTTTGCGGAAAGGTCCTTAGCGCCATTCATATGTTGGCTAACGTGTGCTGTAGGGTAGGGGCAGCTTTACCATTGTTTGAGAGGGTTCAAGCGAACTCACTGGGTACAGAAAATACTATAAAATTTTATTTTTTTCCATATAATTTAGTTTTCCCCCCCTAATATTGTCTACACTGGATCATTCGTATGAAGCCAAAGTAAATTAAAATTCACTTCATTTGTGAGTAAGTAGACATTATAGCTCAACAAATCAAAAATAAACTATGCCCAATTTATTTTCAACCAAAATAAATACTCTTTATCTTTTACTTTTATATAGTGTTTTGAATAGAAAAATTACCTGAACATTTTTGTGGGCTGAAATCCTGGAGCCGCCCGTGTAGGGGGTTTCTCTTGCATGCAAGAAGGGGGAGAATTTTGTGGAACACCTGTTGCTTCATTGTGAGTCAGCGTCGGAGTTGTGGAGAATGTTATTGTCGATTTTTGGGTTGAGTTTGCCAGCTTTGATTTTTTAGTTGTTTGAATTTTGGGCCATGACATGTTGAAATGGAAGGAGTAAAGTGGCGTGGAGGACTGCACCTTAAAGTTTGTTGGGGTGTTCATGGAAGGGAAAATAAAAGAACCGGATGATGCACAGATGGGCATTGTAATCTTATATTGGGCTTACATTGGTTCATTTTTTTTGGCGTAGGAAGGATTTTTCGTCTTTTGATATAGTAGGGTGACGCCCCCTTGCAATACCCTTATATTGCTTTTTAAACAAAATTGGGGTTATTGAAGCCATTTGAGGTTCAATATGGAAATGGTAACACAATTAGGACCCATGAAGATGAAGTGATGGGCTTAGCTAGTTTTTCCCTCCTTTATTAATTAGATATTGAGAGGTGTTCAGGTGTGAAAAAAGGAACCCAAATACATTACTATCTCTTGCTTCAAAAAGGAAATTTTAAAAGTAAATCAGTTTTTACAACTGTGTTGGGTTTGAAGGTTACACAAGTTTTTTAATTAACTAATTTTCTATTCCATGGATTTTTAGTTTGAAATTCTACATAGCACAGTTGACACATGATTGTCATAATTACTGAAAATATGTGTGAGACTGGTGGAGGGTGGCTCTAGCAGTGGTCTCAAGACTATCAACTCCTAGTTTTGCTTGTTGAACCACTGAACCAGGGCCCATAACATTCACCTGAAGATATATGCTCACGTAATTATAAACAAGCGCATGCATATGTGTAAGTTGCATATTGTGGTTATTCCTGGGTACGAAGTCTGCAAAGGACTAAATGATCCTTTGGGTTGTTGATTATGGAATTACTAAAATGATGACTATTGGTACAGGTATCCATACGTCACTGGTACATCAGTGATTGGTATCAAGTACAAGGATGGTATTCTCATGGCTGCTGATATGGCAGGTAGCCTTTACTTTTCCATTCCTGAGTTTTTATGACACGTTTATCTTGCCATAAAGATGAGTTGATTTTATAATATTCTGCACTTGTTATTGATACTAACTACTACTTGATAATATGATTGTATAGATACAGACATGGGTTGGGATATGTGTACACTAAGCTAGCATTTTTGGTAGTTCGATTTTACTATGTAATTATGAATGAAATGCTTTATTGTACCTTGTAAACAACATTTCACCATAGGAAGCACATAAGTATGTAAAGAAATATGAATAATCTGGTGTTCATGTTGCATGGACTCTTCAAAAGATAAAGTACTCATGTTGGACACTCCATACTCGGATAAGGGTATACGACCAGAAATATGTTTAGTTGGACATTCACTTAGCAAACACCTTTCATAATTGCAATAGCATGATTTATGCACTGAACTCTTATACTATGCACGAACTGCGTGAGGCATATTTACACATTTATCTTTGAAAATGGAGCAAATTTATTGAAGAACATGAATAATTTGGTGTGTCCCCGTGTCCTTAAATTTTAGGTAGATAGCATCAATAGATCTTTGTTGCTTGTGCGATTCACCATACTTCTACCTGGGCCAAAACATGCATCCTTGTTGTGCTTATGACGAAGTCTGTAAACTATGTCTGTTTCGGTTAATAAGGCTTCTAAATTCTAACACAGGTTCGTACGGATCCACCTTGCGTTACAAGAGTGTGGAGCGGTTGAAGCCTGTTGGGAAACACTCTCTCGTTGGCGGCAGTGGAGAGATAAGTGATTTCCAGGAGATTTTGCGTTACCTTGATGAGCTTATGTAAGCATCCCACCTGTAGAAAGACTCAGCAAGTAGTAATTTGCTTAAACTTATTTCTTTTGTTGATTTTTGTTTGTTTGAGTTGCTTGTATGAATTTGAGATTGTTGAAGAAATTAGTCGCGTCTCTCAGATTTCTTTCTGTTCTTGTGCTGACTATTTTTATATGAGTACTTCATTTGGACAGCTTGTACGACAATATGTGGGATGACGGGAACTCATTGGGGCCTAAAGAAGTGCATAGTTATTTGACTCGGGTGATGTACAACCGTCGCAACAAGTTTGACCCACTATGGAATTCTCTTATACTTGGAGGGGTGAAAAAGGGTCAGAAGTATCTTGGAATGGTAGTTATTGCTTGTTTTATTTTCCCGATGCTTAAGGAAAAGCTTTATGCATTTTGGGCTATGGGTGATTTGCTTTGTTATGTGATTCAGGTCAGTATGATTGGAGTTCATTTCGAGGATGACCATGTGGCAACTGGATTTGGAAATCACCTTGCAAGGCCTATTCTTCGCGCTGAATGGCACAAGGATATAAGTTTTGAGGATGGTGTTAAGCTACTGGAGAAATGCATGCGCGTACTTCTCTATCGTGATAGATCTGCTATCAACAAGTTTCAGGTATGTCTGTTTTCTTTTCTCTGTAAAATCCACCGGATGGGTTCTTGTATTTCGTGATCCCGTTTGAAATTCATGTCTATTTCCATATATCGCTGGGCGTTGTATGCTATTGAAGGGTATTCTAGTGAAGTTATTGTTATATTGACTTGATATATTCGCGTAGAGAATACTTTCCAATTGCATTCCTTGTCTTGCTGAGACTGCTGGACTTAAGAAATATTTGTATGAGGTGCATGTTGCATCGTCTTGGTATCCCTATTCTTCACTGACTGGCAAAAGTTCAGTATGACTTTCCATTACTTCAGATTCTGTCAACGTTTCAGATGTTCAGTGCATTGATTAAGTTGGGAAGGAGATGTGAATGGAAGATTTAAATGGTTCTTTTGTTATCTAGTTGATGTGGAAGTTTAATCGGTCTCTTTGTTCTAAGTTATATGCTATATTTGAAGGCAAGCCTTGAGGAAAAATTGCGGACAATATATCTCAGGCTCTCTGGAGTAGTTAGCACTACTCTGTGTGTGTGTGTGTGTGTGTGTGTGTGTGTGTGTGTGTGTGAGTGGCCTGAATATGATCTGCCATGAATATGACTTCGTACTTCACCATGTGGCATTCTTATCGTATTAAAGTTCTGAGTATAGATTTCTGTTTTAGCATTTCATGAGTTGCATTAAAGCCCTGAGGCATAGGTTTATCATCCCTTGGGCCTGTTAGCCATGGGTTTATCATCACTTGGGCCCGTTAGCATTGGTTTATCATCACTTGCGTGCATGACCAATGGTAGTATAAATTTTCAGTTTTGCGCTTAAGCGGTGGACAGTAGATTGCTCGAACTGAACTTATATCCTATGTAGCTGTGATGCATTTTGATTTGTGTTATGCAGTGCTACATCCTCATGGAGTTTTATAGCATCTCAAAGAGGCTCTTTAAATGAGTCCTGTTCACTTAAATAGCTAGTTATGGCCTTTTTTGCCAATGCAACAAGCTTCCTACCCAACTAGCTATTTTGCCTTTGGTACTTTTCACTAGCTACATTTAGCCAGTGGAGGTGGCTAGCTAATTGAAATCCTTTCCACTTTTGCCCTAGCACCAATGCCAACCACTCAGGATGGTGGCAGACCTTTCAAAAGGTTTCTCATGTAAATTGGGATAACTTAGTTTAGTGAATGGCAAAAATAGGGAGTAGTGTTGGCCTGCATAGGTGCAAAAGTGAATGGAAAAAATAAGGATTGTCCTTTTTTGTACTTTTAACTTGTTAAAATTCCTAGTATTGTTGATAACGTGTTTTCTTCATTATAATGATTCCCCCAACCCAATTAACAGAGAGTCCTAGTATATAGATTGGAGCATGAACTTGTTTTCCTCTCTATGGGGCTTTTCTGTTATAATACGAGAAAGTAAGTTCTTCCAATGCCCACAATTAATGGGGAGTCCTTGTCTGGAGATGGGAGTATGAAATTTGTCCTTTAGGGCATTTCCTTTCAGAATTTAGTCCTACTTCTCCTGAGCCGACTAAGTTACGAGCTCTCTCTTTCACATCATTGGTTTGAAGTGTTGTGCCAAGTTATGGGAGAAATTCTCTTTTCCACGGCAAGGACTCTTGCAAGAATCAGTTGGTTGTGTTATTCTGCAAGCCATACTTACCATTGTATCTGATACTTCATATCCTGAAATTGCAGATAGCGAAAATCACAGAAGAGGGTGCGACCATTTATCCGCCCTACGCCTTGAAAACTTCCTGGAATTTGGCTGCTTTTCAGAACCCTACTGCTGGCGCTGAAGGGTCATGGTAGTGCTGAAGTACATGGCCTTAATATCGAAAAACATGCCGCACTTTGAGGTGGCGAATTTGGATTTGATGCATTGATTTCATAGCTTTTGTAACAGTAACTTGATTTTGTATGTTTTCAATTAAGTTGTTTGGAGGTTTCTCTTGTGAACTTATCTGCTGCATTTTCCAAAAAAAAAGAAGAACTTATCTGCTGCATTCAGTGTAATGACGAAGTTGATGAGCATTTGTAACTCGGGGAGAAAAAGCTCCCTCCTCTCATGGAGTTTTGGCTTCCCCGGTGCGAGTATAGTGGAACACTGTTCTGGATATACCACCATTATCTTCACCACATCTCCACTACCACCAGCCTCTCCTGCACCATTGCCTCCCACCATCACCGTCTCTGTACAACCTTTTGCCGCTGCCTCTCCATCTGTACCTACCATCTTTACGCCACCTACTCCACACCACCACCATCATCACCACACTGTGACACTACCTTGATAATTCAAAAAAAGTAAAGTATTTATTCTTTTGTTCTGATTAGTTTGAAGGAATCCCAAATCTCAATAGACTTGCGCATATTACATCGGTGGTTGGTCAATACATTGAGATTCATCATCTTTACATTGGTGTTTTGCACAACACCTTTAGATGTCAATTGGTAATTAGTGTGGAGCATGAACAAATGATTTAAAATTATAGTGAGGCAATTTGGCGAATGCGCTCCTGGTATTGCAACCTGATGCCTGCATTTGAGGATAATGGGTTCATACAACTCTTGTGGTAGTGTTTTCGAGTGAATTTGGCTCATACAACTCTTGCGGTTGTGTTTCCAACTAATTAGGGTTGCTTATAATAAATTTATTTTCAATGAAGCAATTTTACTGTTTTGGAAAACTTAGTTTTAATATTGTCTACCTATTACGAAACAAAGCAAACAACCTCCTTAATGTTTTAAATCAATTGCGATCTTTGAATTGGTGCAAAAAAAATTTTGAAATTTTACCAGTGAAACTCCTTTTGCTATAATTCAAAAATAGCATTAATTTTTTTTTAAAAAAATTAAGATTAAAGGATGGAAATATTAAAAGCATTAAAATTCAAACAAAATATGAAAAAATCACATCAACCAGAAATTAATGGAATCACGTGGTGCTTTATAGTAACACTAGTTACACTGCTCATTAACTTTTCTAATTTTTATTGATCAGATTCAACTTATTCAGATAATTTTTTAGTATGATCCGGAATTTATGCTCTCATTCCTTGTTTATTTACTAAAAGCGCTTACAAATTGTAATAATATAAGAAGGATTATTTTAAAATCCGTCCAAAGTGTATAAGATACTAGATAAAAAAGTACATTAATATCAGAGAAAAAATGTATTAATATTTGTTAAAATGTATTAATATCCGTGAGATAAACATTTCAAAGCTTATACTTGGCTCTCACGCAAACACATTTCCGTTTCAAAATGGAGTGTGAATGCATATCAGCTGGCTAATAAATGACTTGGCAAAACAAAAACGAAAAGCAAAACCGACTTACGGACGACATTTACGGTACTAATAAAACGTAGGGCATTTGCGAAAAATCAGAGCACGCTCTTGAAGCCCTACTCATCTCTCTCTCTCTCTCTCCATATTCCTTTTGCTTGTGCGGTCACGGGTCCACCGGAGTCTCTCTCTCTCTCTCTGACTTCATCTCTCTCTTCTGCTCCGGTGAGCTGGTTCTCTGCTAATTCTCTCTTCGATTTACTGTTATTCGGTTTGATTTCCGTTCTATTGCGTGTTTATATCATATCTGCATGAGTATTGTTGTGTATGGAATTTCTCGTTAATTTCTAGTTCTCTCTCTCTCTCTCTCTCTCTCTCTCTCTCTCTCTCTATAATGTTCTGATTTCCGATCATAAGGACATTTGATGATGTGAATCGTTCTCCGTTCGCTAAGAGACGAATTTTAATAGTTTCTATTTCCGAGTCATCTTTTTTTTTTTTAAACGGATTTATTTATACGCGGTTGATATGTTTAGGGTTTTTTTTGGACTAGAATGGACAAGATGTTGTATATGTAATGGGGCTTTTGAGTTGTTCCGTATTAGGGTCACTTGCAATCCAAGCCCAAAACCATCGAGGAAATATTTAAAACAAAGCTTGAGGAAGTCCAAAACAAGACAAAGTCGGCCGAATGTGTCAAAATGTGAAATGGGTGCCTAACCTGTTGGAGCATCTCCACTCCTTACCCAAATTTTTACCCAAAGTTGAGTAAAAATTTGGGTAAAAACTTGATTTTGTTTGAAGCAATCCAATGGGCAAATGCAAATCTAGGCATAAATTTGAGTAAAAGGTTTCATTAATGGCATAGTTGTAAATTTGGAGGGGAGAAAATAGTTTTCAAAATTTGAGTAAGGATTTGGTTTCAAACCAAATTTGGGGAGAAATTTGAGTAAAACTCAAATTTGGTATGGGTTTAAGTAAGGAGTGTAGCGGTGTTTTGGGTGATTTTTACTCAAATTTGAGTTTGAGTTCAAATTTGAGTAAGGAGTGGAGATGCTCTTAGGCAACGATTGGGAGCATGCTGGTACATTGCTTCCAAAGCTGGTGCTGAACTTGTGCTTTTTTGGAGCCCAACAATCATGTTGAGCAATAAGCACGGATTCTCAAAGTCAAAATTGCGACTATTTCTGCATAGGACTAAGATTTTGGTGAAGATTACCCTTCTGTGAAACACAATAATTGTTCAGTCAATCTGTCTAATTTATTTGAATGTGAGGCTGCGGCTTTGTGATGAAGATACGGTTACAACCGTACAAGCAACCCTGGTTCTTTCGTTTAATCATTCGTCAACACTAGCCCTGTATTTAATATACAACTTGTAGGTTGGCACAAGCTAGGTGCGTGCACCTTATCCTATCTAATATCTATTGTTCTAATTTTCCCGTTTGAGTTGCTTTTTCTAAACATCTACTCTATGAACTCCTGACCCCTGCTCCCATTAACCAAATCCTTTCGACATTCCCTTAGCCGCCGAAAATGATTGAACCAGTTGAAGTCCCCTGGGCCAAAAGTTCTTGATTTATATGTGTGTCATTTTAAGGGAAAGTAACGGTCCAGGCAAACCAAGTCTGCAGATTGACAAAAGGAAAACAGTTGCAGTTATTCGTCATCTTTTCTCACAGGAAAATCATTGCTGATTGCTTGGTAGTTTATTCATAGACAGTACTGACCCTCGTGTAATTGGTTGCAGGTTACTTCAAGTTTGGGACTTAAGACCTTGTTGCTGGAAGAATGGCCAAGCATCATCCTGATTTAATAATGTGCAGGAAGCAGCCAGGTATTGCCATTGGACGATTATGTGAGAAAGATGACGGCAAATGCGTAATTTGTGACTCCTATGTGCGCCCTTGCACACTCGTGCGAGTTTGTGATGAATGCAACTACGGATCCTTTCAGGGTCGATGTGTCATCTGTGGAGGAGTGGGAATCTCTGATGCCTATTATTGCAAGGAGTGCACACAGCAGGAGAAAGATAGAGATGGCTGTCCGAAAATTGTCAATTTGGGAAGTGCCAAGACAGACCTGTTCTATGAGCGTAAAAAGTACGGTTTTAAGAAGAGGTGATAGTATTGCACGATGGTCTTCCTAGCCTTTTTGGTTACCAATTTGTATTAATATACTTGGAGATAGCACATTTCCAAATGTTGGAATGTCGTCATGGGTCCAATTGTATCAGGTGTTTCTCTTAAAAATGAATTGTGTGGATGGTGGTGGTGCTGTTAAACTCTTACTTATCTGAATGGGAACCTTGTCGTTGAATTTGCATTTGGGCTTGTGCAATCATGTATCGTTTGTCATTCTCCATGTTGTTTATGTCGAAGTGAATCTCATTTTTGTGCTGCTTTTTGTATCATCATTGTTGGTATTGCTGGTACTGGTTTTTGTTTTTGTTTTGTTGTCGTAGATTCAACTTTCAAGAGATATGTGATGAACTCTTACTCGCGGATTACTTGCATGGGGTATGTAGTCACCATTGATGACTTGATGGTTATATCTTTTTGTGATGCTTTTGCCTGTGGATGTGCTCATATATTTAGTGTTGTTCTTTGTCGTATGCCGTCTGTGGACAGATTTTTTTTTTTTTTTTTGGAAGAGGATATGTGAACAGATTGAGCGTGTTGTTTTGTCTAGATTTTTGTTAGGACTTGCATCTGCGTTATCTTCCATAGTCTCTCTCTCTGTTTTGTCTAGATTTTTGTTAGGACTTGCATCTGCGTTATCATCCACAGTCTCTCTCTCTCTCTCTCTCTCCAAGCGCACACACACTCAATGGTGCTCATTGGCTCATTGCTTAAATTCAACGGACCCCAATGGCAGGACCTGCAACCGTAGCTTCTGCACTCTAGCCCATAGTGGACACTATTGTGTTCCCGCTACTGCTGTAGCCTGTAGGCTAAACATGATGTTTGAGTGACTTGGGCAGAAATTTGATTTGTTTGTAGTATGATCACATACTAACACCATTTTGAACCATAATCAAGCCTTCGATGAGAAAAGCTCATCAATTTTGTCATGACACTGCTGCAAGCGGGTTCGGCTCCCCTCCAGTATACTTCTGTCCATTATCATTCATTGTGTGGTTGAGATTCACTCTATACATCCACTACCATATTTATGGCTACACTTTGCCACATGGACCTGGCAATTTCCCACTCCAAAGCTTCCCACTATTTTGGCTCGCCAAAACAAGAATCAAGTCTGATTTGAACAAGTCTAGCAACAAGTCAAAACACAACGGAAAAAAAAACTTACTCTCTCCATTCCTAAATGAGAGTGCATTTTCACTTTTTTTTGTTATTTTTGTCTTGTTTATATCTTTTAATTTGTAATATTTTTTATAATTTTTAAAAATTTTATATAATAAAATTAATTGAGATCTATCAAACAAGATTCATATTAGGTATTTTTAGTATCCTAGATTGAAAAATATAAATAATTTTTTGAAGTGTACGGAATAGTAACAAGGACTTTCATTTAGAAATTGAGGAAGTAAACCCTAAGTGGTTGGCCAAGTGGTCTTGGCCTGGGACTTAGGTGTTTGTTCTATCTTAAGGTCTCAGGTTCGATTCTCCTTACCAACAGACAACAACTCTTGGAGCCACTTCACCCTCTGTATGCGTGTGAAACGGCTATGGGAGGGGTTGTAGGGATTAGTCTAAAGTGCGCGCAAGCTAGCCCGAGAACCTTGCATTACCACAAAAAAAAAAAAAAATAGAGGGAGTAAAATACAAGCACAACAAGTTTGGCAACACAACTTTAAAATTCAACTCAATTGTCACCGTAACCGTAAAATTCAAGTAGACCCATGTGCATCCAATGGTTTCAGATACAGTTATGCTTTAAAGTTGTGCATGTAGTAGCATTGTTCATACAAGCAAAATTTCAGGCTTTTTTTATTAGCTTAATTCCATTTGGATTATTTTTTTTGTTCTTATTCAATTTTTTTTGCACTTGTGTTTTAAAGTTGTGTCCGGAGTTGTATTGCTAAACTTCTTGTGCTTATATTTTAAGTTTTTTTTTCTTTCCGTGGTATTTTGACTTGTTTGACTTGTTGGGCCCATTTCCATTCCACTTAACTTTTTCGCTAACTTTTAGTTTTGTCTTTATTTGATTTTTTTTTTTGCATTTATCAGTTTTGCGCTTAACTTTTTTTATTTTCCGATTCATCGCAAGACGAATCAAAAAAGTAAATTTTTGTTACTTTTATCCAAATATTTTAAGAAATAATTAATTTTTAGCAAAATATGACGACTTTTTCAACTTTTTTTTATACTTAAAAGTGGTTATTTCAGAAAATATTTGAGTAAAAGTAAAAAAAAAAAAATTACTTTTCCGATTTGTCTAGTCAAGACGAAATAATAAGTCACAAAAATTTGGAGCAAAACTAACAAACCCAAAAAAAAAAAAATTAAATAAGGACAAAATTAAAAGTTATTAAAAAAAAGTTAAGTGTGGAATGGTAAGCAAGGTTTTGGCGAGCCAAAACAATGGTCTTTGGAAAGGGAAATGGCCAGGTCCATGAGACAAAAGTGTAGCCATAGACATCCTTGTGAATTTATAAAATGAATCTCAACCACACGATAAATGATAATAGACAGAAGTATACTGGAGGGGAGCCGAACCAGCTGCAAGTATAGTGGAACTATGGAACACTGTTCTGGATTGTTGCCCACCAGGCCACCACCCGAAATGTGCCACTGCCTTCCCTTGCATATACACCACCATTATCTTCATTGCATCTCCGCTGCCACCACGCTCTCCTAGCTCCACATCACCTCCCACTGGCCACCACTATACCAAGCCACTACCACCGTCTCCCTACCACCTTTGCCACCGCCTCTCCATCTATCTCACCGTTACCATCTCTACACCACCTACTCCACACCGCCACCATCATCATCACACTTTGACACCGGCCGCCGCGATAATTCAAAAAGTAAAGGCTTTGTTCGGTTAGAAGTTTAGCACTTTTCAAAAACTTAAACCGGCGTTCGATTCCCAATTTGGGGAAAATAATCCCCTACTCTCACCTATCCTCATTTACTACCCTCATTAACGTAAACATGTCCCTTCTACCTTTCACCTTTACAGTGTTGTAGAGATTCGACTGTAAACCTTTCACCTTTACTCCTCTCTCTCTCTCTCTCTCTGTCTGTCTGTTGTAGAAGATCGATTAGGATGATTCCCCCCTCTCTCAAATCAGCTTTGCCCTAGCGCCCGCCCCCCTCCCCCCCCCCCCCCCCCCCCCCCCCGAGCCGTGTTGTTCGAGAAATCTCAAAGGATTTGAGAATCAAAGAACAGCTTCAGGATATAGACTGATTCCTATTCATTACAAGAACTTTGCCCTACAATAGATTTTCAAAAGGGAATAAAATTGAGTTTTCAAAAAGATTCCAAGTAAAAGGGTAACCGAACAAGGTGAAAGTATTTATTCTTGGTTCTGATTAGTTTGAAAGAATCCTATATCTCAACCAACTTGCGGATATTAACTATATCTTTGAAGCAATTGCCTAGGTGAGTTGGTAGGTGAAGTTACCCTCTTGCCTTCCTTCAAAAAAAAAAATCTATATCTTTGAGAGAAATTTGTTCACAGAGTTTTTTTTAACAACAGGAACCAATAGCGACCGTCCAAAAGTGTTTTAAACGGTTCGAATTTTAATGAAACTTTTTTCCCAAAAAGTGTCGCGATTGACTACGTAAACAACTATTCGCGGCTCCGCCGTTAAAAAAGATTGTCTCTCTATTCCGTTATCCCAAATCTAAACCGAGTGATGACTTACCAAAACAAAAACACAAAAAGCTAAACAATACCCTGCGTGACTATTGTTGTGTATGGATTTTTCTCGTTAATTTCTAGCTCTCTCTCTCATGTTCTAATTTCCGATCCTAAGGACATCTGATGATGTGAATCGTTCTCCGTTGTTCGCTATGAAATGAATTTTGCTAGTTTCTATTTCCGAGTCATCTTTTTTGAAGCGGATTTATTTATACGTGGTTGTTATGTATAGGATTTTTTTGGACTAGACTGGACCTGATGTTGTATATGCAACGGGGCTTTTTGAGTTGTGTCGATTCTTCTTAGATGGTGAATTTTCTATTATTGGATGGTTTTAGTTATTTTGATTTGTGTGGATAATTCAATCGGCTCTGATGAATTTGCTTGCTGAAACTATTCTGTGATTTGTATTCTATTTAAGAGTTTGGGATGCTGATCCAAAGAAGAATTATCGTTTGAATTACTTAATATGTTTGTTGATGATATCATATATAATTTTGTTGTAATTTGTCTGTGTAGTTGTATATCACATTTGAGATTTTTACGCGGCTTCGGATAAATTTTTTGAACTGATTCCTTTATGTTGGCCTTTTAGATTGAAATTTCAGATAATTGAATTTTGGAGTTGAATTGGATCTCTCTTTGTTGTTTGA
Source organism: Rhododendron ovatum (assembly GCA_019656835.1). Lineage (NCBI taxonomy): Eukaryota > Viridiplantae > Streptophyta > Magnoliopsida > Ericales > Ericaceae > Rhododendron > Rhododendron ovatum. The sequence continues at coordinate 29,446,487 of CM033797.1, read as the reverse complement.
TGTATTTACAACTTATGTTGGCATCTGCATGTTCATTTGAATCATTCGCTATCTATGTAGTACAGACACCTCGTCAGAGGTCATTGGCACTTGTCGGACACCAACACTCTCTGGTTGCTCTTTGATCATTTCCAAGTGTCCTAGTTTTATATCAATGTTTTCCATTTGGACACTCTGGGGACTCTTTAAAATGCTTCGGACACTCTCGGACACTTGAAAAACAAGTCAGGATTGATTAAAAAAAATAGTAGGATCTAATTAAAACTTAGGGAAGTCATATTTTTTGGGTGACGGATGATGGTTTATTGGTTAAAAAGGCACACAAATGATTAAATGCTTTCAGTCGAAATACTTTTATGTATGATATGATGATGGTTATAATGTAATGTATATGTGGTGTTGCATATTTACAATTAGAACCTTAATTGTTTTACTTTTTCTTCATGTGATAGTATACATATATGCTTTTTAAAACGAGTCCCCTAACTTGTCGTGTGCTCCATTTTTTTAAAATTCGCTTGTCAGAGTGTCGGTGTCGTGTCGTGTCCGTGTCCGTGCTACATAGTTCACGATGAATTACTCACAGTTAACATTTTAGTTTTTGGTTGATAGAGTTTCTTAAAGCAGTTGCTATTCTTTACCATGGTTGTGAGATGTTCTGTCGAGTCTAGAAAACAAGCTAACACTCTTTTTCACTGGAGTCTTTTCTGTACGTCTTTACTTAATCTTCTCTTTTTCTTTTTTCTTTTTAGCGCAGTAAGCATTATTTAATCACTTTTTTTGGGGACTGTTTTTAGGGATGTTGTACCAACTTTCGGTACTGGGAGTTGGTTCCCCATTCTTTCAATAGTGGGATTGTGAGGTTTGTGTGTCAATAATTGCTCTGTTTTCCCTGGTGAACATGCAAGTATTCCACTAGCAGCTCCTGCCTCCTGTAGCTGTCTATTTATTGTGGTCTAATTAGTTGTTTGCTTTCTTTAACATATTATACATAGAATGAATACTTTTGCTTTCCTGGTTGTGACCCTGGGTCTGAGATACAATTTTGTGAATTTTTTCCAGAACTTGCTTTGAGAGAGCATATATGTTTCAGAGGAATTTGGCCTGATCTTTTCTTTTTATTTCTTTCGGATTGGTTTCCTCAGCTTTTTGTGCTAAGAGTTCAGCATGGGTAAGGAGAAGTTTCACATCAACATTGTGGTTATTGGCCATGTTGACTCTGGCAAGTCTACCACCACTGGTCACCTCATCTACAAGCTTGGAGGTATTGACAAGCGTGTTATTGAGAGATTCGAGAAGGAGGCTGCTGAGAATGATTGAGAGATTCGAGAAGGAGGCTGCTGAGATGAACAAGAGGTCATTCAAGTACGCCTGGGTGCTGGACAAGCTTAAGGCTGAGCGTGAATATGGTATCACCATTGACATTGCTCTCTGGAAGTTCGAGACCACCAAGTACTACTGCACTGTCATCGATGATCCTGGACATCGTGACTTCATCGAGAACATGATCACTGGCACTTCCCAGGCTGACTGCCGTCCTCATTATTGACTCCACCACCGGTGGTTTTGAAGCTGGTATATCTAAGGATGGTCAGACCCGAGAGCATGCTTTGCTTGCTTTCACTCTTGGTGTTAAGCAAATGATTTGCTGCTACAACAAGGTGAGGTTTATATTCTAATTCACTTTGATCTATTTTGTTTTTTCAGAGATTTGCACTTAAATTCCTTGTCTCTGTTCTATTTTTGTAGATGGATGCCACAACTCCTAAATATTCCAAGGCAAGGTATGATGAAATTGTGAAAGAAGTTTCTTCCTACCTGAAGAAGGTTGGATACAATCCCGAGAAGATCCCATTTGTCCCCATCTCTGGTTTTGAAGGAGACAACATGATTGAGAGGTCTACAAACCTCGACTGGTACAAGGGCCCAACCCTCCTGGAAGCTCTCGACCTGATTAGTGAACCCAAGAGGCCCTCAGACAAGCCGCTCCGCCTCCCACTTCAGGACGTCTACAAGATTGGTGGCATTGGAACTGTCCCAGTGGGTAGTGTCGAGACTGGTGTTATCAAGCCTGGTATGGTCGTCACCTTTGGTCCCACTGGACTAACAACTGAAGTCAAGTCTGTGGAGATGCACCATGAGGCTCTTCCAGAGGCCCTTCCAGGTGACAATGTGGGATTTTACGTGAAGAATGTTGCCGTGAAGGATCTCAAGTGTGGATTTGTGGCTTCCTACTCGAAAGATGATCCTGCCAAGGAAGCCTCAAATTTCACATCTCAGGTCATTATCATGAACCACCCTGGGCAGATTGGAAATGGTTATGCACCTGTGCTTGACTGCCACACATCCCACATTGCTGTCAAGTTTGCTGAGCTGTTGACCAAGATTGACAGGCGATCTGGCAAGGAGATTGAGAAGGTGCCAAAGTTTTTGAAAAATGGTAGACGCTGGTATGGTGAAGATGATCCCCACCAAGCCTATGGTTGTGGAGACCTTCTCTGAGTACCCACCTCTTGGGCGTTTTGCCGTGAGGGACATGAGGCAGACCATGGCTGTGGGTGTTATCAAGAGTGTTGAGAAGAAGGATCCTACCGGAGCCAAAGTCACCAAGGCTGCAGCCAAGAAGGGTGCGAAGTGAACCGTCCGGGTTTGGTTTACTGCAGGTGGAGTCCACTATTATAAGAATAAAGGGTGTCGTTTGAATGTGTTACTTATCAGTTCTACCATTTTAGGTTGGTCGTCTTGTTTTGTATGCTGTAGCTTTCTGCATTGTTTGTTGCGCAGCCGTTCCCAGAACTGGGTGCTTGATAGGCGGTGGCAGATCCTATAGCATGAGAGTCGTCATATTTGTGTCATGTTTGGATTGTGGTGGGTGTGATTTGAGATCCATTGGTGTTTCCAATGCGTCTCGAAGAGTTTTGTGCGTTGTGTCTCTATGGATGATATACGTATAATTGGATTTCTAGTTTTGTGCAATCCTTTAATTCCCTTGCATTTGTGAGAATGTTGCTCTGTTATGATATCAAGTTATGATGCTAGAAGTAATTTTCTCTGGTCTGTTGCCAGAATTCGTCTACTCCTTGAACTGCTGGGGGTGGAACCTGTAGTATCAGACTGCATCCAAGTGATGCCCGTTGGGTTCATTATCAACCATGATTTGCCTTCTCTGCTGCCTGCCTGCGTTTGGATCTTGGATGTTTGATCTGTTGTAGCCTTCTGTTTTGATTTTTCTTGATTGGATCGTTAACATGGCTAAGTGGAAAGGGGAGTTGGGGGCCGTAGAGGAACTTGGTGTTTGGAGGTATTTTGTAGCATTGAAGCCCGAATCACCGACCATCTCATGCTCCATCCATGGTACGAAACTTGTATAGAAACTATAGCGAAATAAAAGGCGGATGTGAACAACGGATGAGAGAGAGAGAGAGCGCGTGCTTTAAGTGACCTCTCCTAAAGATCTCCGAGATGGGAACTTGGGACGGCAGTATATAATGAGTTCTTTGTAGTAAATTTGGAGTGCAAGACCATTAATTTATCCACTGACAAAATATCAATCGTTTCATTTTAGAAAATTTGGAAATTTAAATTCTCCAATGACGAAGTGGATAACTTCACAACGGTTCTCCCAAGGGAAATAAATGACATAGTGAATTTACTGCATATTTAATTATCAATTAATGCATAAATTGATTATCTAAGTATCCATTTTAACAAGCTTCTTCTGTTAAGGTGCCGTTTATCTATTCAAATATCCCGTCACAAAACACAATCAAATACAAGGAGGATATCCACCCAAAACTTTGTGATTGACAACCACCTAAGGACGAAGCTTTTAATGGTTTCCTGGTTGGCGGGTGCGGTCACAACTCTTTCTCATTCTCAAGCTGTGAGTTCGTCGCTGCCTTTTCTGCTTCTTCCAGCACAAATGTTCTAAGAGACTCCACATCCCTAGTCCCTGATTATATCCAGTTTACCGAAATCATCATTAGAACGAGGAAATCGTGGAAGTGAGTCATGTATAAGAACTCATAATGTATACTGCCGTTGTTCTTTTTCTTTTCTTTTTTTGCTTCAAGAAATATAACTACGGAGAAAGATAAAGGCAACAGTACCATTCATTACTCTTAGTTATGCTGTACAAGTAAACCTAGCAATTTTGGTGGCTGAAATTTTGCAACGGAAAATAACTAAGTCAAAACCCCATTTTCCCAAAAATATACATGGCTAGCATCTAGTTAGTTGAAGAGTATGCATCTTGTCATCATGCAATCAGTAGTAAAACACCCCTACTTCAAAGTATAAAAGAAGCTGAAAACAAACAAAACAATCATAGGATCTCATCAGTTTCAGATGGGTTGTATTGGAACCACGAACTGTTAAGATAAATAAGTTGCTTGCTTCCTCTCATGTTTTACAGACTCGTACAAGAAAGACTTGGAAATTAAACAAACAATTAACCATTGAGAGAGAACCAGCATATTCATGAAGTCATTTTTACGCATTTCGCAGCTTAATGTTTATCTGGATAGGGAAACAGACCTAGTGGTCAGTGGCCTACAGAATTCTAAGAGTCGGCCGCCTAGGCTGACTAGTTCCCGACTCCTTGCCTAGGTGCCAGGCGGTGGTCCTTAGGCAGTAGACTAGTTAGCACCTAGTCCCTGCGTAAGCTCTAGGCAGCAGACCAGTCGGCGTCTAGGCACTAGGCGCCCCTTCTCTGCCCGACTAGCGCCTTTTAGAACAGTGGTGGCCTATAGTACATGTTACTTCAAATGCATCAGAATTTGTCACGTCCTACCAAAATAAAAAGACAGAAAAAATCCAAAAAATAACTAAAATGAGAATGGTAAGGAAGCCTCTCCCGAGTATGCACATTGTGCAGTTACATGTAAAAGGTTGTGCTGGAGACCAGTTGCTGTTATATCGAAGGATGGCCCTTATGCAAGATCTATTTCTCAAAATCTTGTCACTAGTCAAGACTCACCAAGGGACATCCACGGAAGCCCAAGTGCCTTTCCAATGTACAATTTCCTTTGTGTTTTTTTACCATGGTACATGTACTCTTCTAAATGCTTGAATAAATGTGACAGACACTCCAGATGTGTAAGGATACGGGATAGTGTGTTCAGCATATATCTTGTGATGCCAACTCACCAAAAGTACAAAGGGCACTTCACACTTGGCTTAGCAGGTACAAGGGGTATGCAGTTGCCTCTGCCCAGCTTGAGATCCTGTCAATGGAACTCCCCCAACTGGTATATAGAGTTGGATGTCTCACAGGTAGAGCCAATAGGATGTCTAGAGCAAATGAAACTTAGGTGTAGAAGGGCAGTAAGGGAGATATTCTTACATACGAAGGTCTGCGATTGAATTTGATCAAGATGCAAGTCAACCAAGGAAGAATAGACCCAATAAATTTGATGAATTCTATGTACTAACCACTGAACATATGGCCTTAGATGTCCCACGCATGAGTTAAAGATATTTCTCATGATCCCCATACCGGTAAAGTGCCATTTAGGGGGACCTCTAGACCTGGTCCTATGCAATAACGTCAGGGTTCCATTACAAAGTTCCAACTTCCAAGAGTGCCTCTGGAAACTGCCCGTGGTATAACATAGATCTGCAAAGAAGGCACCGCTCATAGCTTGACCCCATAAAGTAAACAAGACAAGTGGGAGTTTGGATGGTTCACAAGTCACCGCAGGAAGAACAACACTGTCAGTATCGGGACTGCTATGGCGATGAGGTGGTAGGGCCACGTGGTAAGGTAGACTTGCATACCCAAACCTACATGCTGTTGAAAGGATTCTACATAGAATATAAATTATACTACCCGCTTAGGTCCCTTTTGGGTGGTCCCTTGAAATTTGGTGACTCAACGAGCACACATTAGACTACATAAGCTGCACTTGCCATCATGTTGAGAAGCAACCATGTGTTTTTTAAAACTTCAAACCTTGAACTGTGCAATAGGATCAAGGACGAAGGGAGTGGGATGCCAAGGGTGGCCATGGCACCCCTCAACCTTTCAATAACCACCAGAGTACCCTTGAAACTTTGAAAATGCTCACAACATAAATAAAATGGCCCAACAACATTCTTTTATCCTTTGTGATCTCTGAGTACTCCTCCAAAAATAGCAAATCATTCCACTTGTTCTTATGCTACATAAAAATTTCATTTGCAATTATAAAATAATTTTCACAATGTTTTAGGTATGAAAATACCATTGTCTAGATGGTAAGTTCTTATTTTAGCCTCCTTGAAGTCCAATTCCAAGCTTTGTCCCTGAATAGGCTATAGAATTAACCTTCTCCAATTGTCGGTCGAGTCCAATGATAAACTCTCTTTTTTCATCCCCAATTCATAAGGTTTCATAATGTCTAATTAGTATGGAATGTGTACCAAGCTAGGCCTTCCAGGAATATAGATACATGAAAGGATATGGAACCCCAAGATACCTGTTTGGAATGAAGAGGGATTTTGGAGGTGGGTCCACTGGTAAGTGTCACGTGGTGAGTTTATTCCAGACCCACACACATCATTTACAAGTTTTTCTAAGTTCTGTATTTTGATTTCACTCATGAATCACAAAGCCTAATTGTCCCAACTGACGTTGCAAATGAAACACTCATTTATTCTCGTAACATTAGGAGTATATTAGGAGAATATGGCAAAATAACACGTTAAAACAAGAGCATTTGAAATCTTACACTTAGCGCTTCAGAACTAGATGATTTTTCACAGAACTTGAAGTGATCTAAAGGTGTTTAAATAACTGTAAGCAGAGTTTCTTTTGAAATTTAAATGTACCTTGGTATTTTGCAACTTCCTCTCCATTATAAAAGAGCTTGAATGTAGGATATGAATGGATATCAACTTTGGAGCACAGTGGTTTACTCGTTCCACAATCAACTTGTCCAACCTCTATCTCATCCTCGCGTTCCATTTCTTTCCCCAGGTCTTCCCACAATGACCCCAAATTCTTACTGGAAACTCAATTTTAATCAACAATAAGACCAAAAAATTCTTTAAAACAACTACAGAGAAATTCATTCTACCCATGGGACATTCAACTACAGAGAAATTCAGACCAAAAGGTGGAATATTACCAGTGCTTACACCAAGGAACACAAAAACGCACAAACCACGCAGTATCTTTCTCCTTCACCTAAATGAAACACAAACAAAAGCAAACAATGTTTAACATAGTTTTCTCTCTTACGATAGCAATTTAATGAAAATGAACTTTTTAAGGAAAATAACTAAGAAAGAAAAAAGGCTGAGTAACAAGAAGTTGTGCTAAACATTTACTTTAATTGACGCCATCACATGAAATTGACTTTAAATATCACATGCGATCAAGAAGTTTACATAGTATCAGAAATTTGTATCCAAACCATGAAGAACTTTATCATCAAACTACATGGCTCCAGGAGAGGGTCATGGGCATGTGAGTTTGAAATACAACACACCTGTGCAAGAATCCAAATAGACTTTTGACATTGTAAAACATTATGAAGCCAGAAGTCTGGCCCTATGGAATACAATCATGGAGTACAATTTATGTTTGCATAGCAGTGCTTATGTATGTAACAAGAATTGCGGTTACATATCACAACCACCTGCACACTACCAGCAGTTCTGCAACCACAATTTGTCAAGACCCTAGCAAATTAAGTATTGGAACGCACTCCGAAATATTGGACACTAACGTTTCACAACAGAGATCTAAAGCGATCTCGATAGTTTTACAACTCATTTCCTTAACATTTGCCCCATAGGAGTAAAAAATCAAATATAACCAACCAACATATAGACCATTCATAAGATTCATAAGATAAATGTCAGAGAACTTGTCATAAGTTTCTAGAAATATTTTGTACAGAAAAAATTCCAAACATACCATTCTACTTTTGGAATACTTCAATATAGTATATATTTTCTTAAACTTTCTTATATCGTAATCTATAAAAATCCACCTGGCTGTCACATCGTACCGCAACTTAGAAGATTAGCTTATCAAGTGCCCGTTCTTCGAACCGAAATAGGTGAAACGATACGCGTTACAGGTAACATACTTCGGAAAATAAATAAAAAAGCTTAACACAACATACCCAGATAAATATTGATACCCAAGAACCAGAAAGAATGTTTTTAAAGATTCAACATGTCTGTGATCTATGACATACTTGCATAATTCAACTTCATTAAATAACACGAAAAGATTCAACAAAAGTTAAACACAACAACGGGCTAGTCCACAGACACAAGTGCTAATGAGAACAGAAGAAACCCTAATTGAGATCAAGAAAGAGAAGTTTGGGAGGAAGTGATTCACCTTGTCATTGAAAGTTTCTTCTGTTAGGGTTATCACCTCAGCTTCGGCGACTAATAGACTGAAAACAACAAGAAGGAAGAATGATAGTAGAATCAGAGAACGGTGGAAGTAGAGCTTCATCGCAGCTCCAATGCCTTCTCTCTCTCTCTCTCTCTCTCTCTAATTTGGGAAACTCGTCGGTTTTTGCTAGTCGCAGACTAGCAGGCTCCCGGCGGCGGCTAGATCCGTTACTAACGGGCCATCACAAATTTAACTGGACCAACAAGCCCACTCAAAGTCACGTAAACATGGGCCTATATGGAATTCATTCGGACCATATGGGAAAAAAAAATTGTGGGAAAATGACGCTCCAGGACGTATTTTGATAATTAATATCCATTAATGACAAGCTAAAAATAATTGTTAATACTGAAAATATCCTTAGCGGGTATTAATTATCAAAACCCGTCTTTGGCCGTCATTTTCCCAAAAATTATTTCATAGACGAGCATACCTATTGTGATTACCAGCCTTAGTCACGTAATCCTTCAAAAATAGCCTTTGCTCTGCTCTCAATCCTCGCAATACGCTCGTGCTCTTAATTCTTGAAACTTAGGAGTTTTATTAGATGTTTGATAAGTTTTTGAAAGACACCTTCACGCTCGTGCATTCATAATTTATACTCTTTTTGTGTACCAATTTAAGATCTCGATTAGTTCTTTAAACTGGTGGGACAATATTTTGAATTGAAAATTATTTTTTTATTCAAAAAGTAACATTATTTTTTGAAGATAACAAATAATACATCGTCTAAGATTAGTCTGGGCTCTTCTTGATAAAACATTCATAGACGTATATATTTAATTAGTTATGTGCGAGGCAATATTAATTGCAACTTCCACCGAGGAAAGTAAAATTACTTGAATTGAGGAGTAGACAAGCTATTTTCATAGTTCATTTACTAATTAGACGATAAACATTGATATAAAAAAGCACAGTTAAATAAATGCTCATGTCCCACTTGGCTTTGCCTGTGGCTGGGCAAACCATGAGGTCTATCTTTTGTAGGGTAAAATTCATTTTTCTTTTCATAACTCAGATGTTCCGACCGGCTTATGCACACGTAATACTCAATTCACGTAATTTCATCATATAACCTTTACAAGTTGGGAAAACTAAAAATGAACTGATACTCTTGCAAAATGCAATAAAAAATGGATGATGATATGGTGTTTCCGGTCATTTTGGAGACATTGTAATTTTTGGTATAACTTCACCATTACAAGCATAACCAAGACCAGTGATATGTATAACCAAGGCCTTATAAAGGCATAACTCCCAAAATCCCGAATTACGGTGTCCCCAAATGGTGGTGGACACCATAGCATTTCCCATAAAGAAAAAATATATGAGTAGTACATTCAAGAGAAATAATTTAATTGACTCCAGACTCAATTATTTTGTAATAACTTAGGCATCCACGCCAATTCACTCACACTTCGTAGTAAATTATGGAGGACAAATTCCACCACCTACTTGCAAGGATGTCAGTCAGATTTTGATTCGCTAAATTATGATTAATATTGTGACGACCCGAATTGGGAAGTTACAAATATAGTTGGGGTTCTGATTATAATTCTGACCCATTGTCGGTTTCGGTCAATCAAGGGCAAGAACTTGAAGTTTTTTTGTAGTCCAAGATGTTATTTGTTAATGGGAGTAAAAAAAAGAACATTTTTATTTTCCTTTCATGTGCTTTCTTTTTGATAACTCAGTTGTCCATGCCAATTTTCGAGCACTTCAACTAATCCTGAGAGCTTCACTGCCCATTTGCAGGGAGTTGCAGAGAGTACTCAATACTGACAATGCCTCAAAGAGATATGAATATGTTATCCCCAACAATTTGATGACATGAATATGTTACTGTATTGATGATTGTTAGGAAGTTGTAGTTGATATAGCTGCTATGGGTTACTTGACTCTCTTCTCTACCAAAGTAATTTAGGGCTTTTGGCATCTTTGTTTGTGTTGTGCCTAGCTATAAAACGTGCAGGGGCGCGCATGTGGTCTTATTGCACGTGTTGGAGTTAATAAATTGTTACGTTGAACTTGATTTTTCTTAGATTTCGATTGTGCTCTAACGTAGACGGGCACACTTGAAATTTAACAAAATGGGGGTACCTATTGTCATCTATTACTTCTCTAATTCTATTCAATTTTGGGTTAAGAATATGTTGCGCCGTGCCTTCAGGCACGGGCATCCGCTAGTTTTGTAATAACTCAGGTATCCAGGCCAATTCACTCACACTTCGTAGTAAATTATGGAGGACAAATTCCACCACCTACTTGCAAGGGTCCCAATTAAAACTAGAGAAAGCTCTATATAAACTGACTTCAATCATCGAACTATTTCTTTCTAGTGTTTGAGTTTTTGACACAAACACCTATGAGCCCCATGCTTGGTTGGTTGCCATATATTTTGTGGAAGAGTTTCCAACAATCATATTTATAGGAAATCTTTCTCATTCCAAGAATGCCAACACCAATTAGTTCATTGTACACGCTGCCAAAATTATCCCAAGAAGCAAGCAATGGAGTTGAGAAGAAATACAAAAAGGCAAATTACCAACTTGGATTTTGCTGGAGATGTGCTAATGTGCTACAACAAGCGAGTGCTAAAATTACCGTATATTCAGTGTAAACTTCATTACGCATATGTGACAGTCAGTTGAATGAGACGTACTAAGTAGTCACATATGTATCACGACGTTGGATGCAAACAAAATAGCTTACTAATTGCTGTACCTTGTCAAAAAGATGATGTGGTGTGAAAATTATATTTTTTGATATTAAAATTGTTTTGAAGACATGGTTAATGACTTAATGTCGCTAAAATCAATGCATACTATAAGCAAATGTGTTTTTTCTTCAAAAACTTCCAAACCTTCAATCCCGATTTTCTTCATTTTTGAGAGAGAGAGAGAGAGAGAGAGAGAGAGAGAGAGAGAGAGAGAGAGAGAGAGAGAGTTGGGTGTTGAATACGGAGGCAAAATTATTCTATGACCCCTGTAGGAGTTCCGTCACGTGCTATTTCAAATTCATTGTCCACCACACATGTCTTTCAGTGCATAGAATGAGACAATGCTAGCGCGTGTGCATCGATCATGGGACAACAAAAAAAGTAATAATTAAACTATCTTTTTTATCATTCTAGCATTGTACCCGTTTGATATTTATACTAGGCAAAAAAAAATCAATGTGATTTTTTTATCTCGTGCATTGAACGGAACGCTAGTTTGTAAAACAAGAAAGTTGTAAGACAGGGAAAAAATGCAGAACGACATCTTATTCCGTTATTAACAACTCTCCTCAAGGGCATTGAACAAAACAAAGCCGAATCCAAGTCCAAAAATTTGAAAGCACAAAAAAAGCTTTCCAAAAAAACCTCCTACCTTATTGCTCAAAAAACCAAGTCCTACCACCTAGTGAATTCCATCAAAAGCCCATAACCATCTCATCACCAAAGCTCCTAATCACCTCAGGAATCCTCTCGTTCTTCACTTTCTCCGCTGAGGCAGATCCCGAGGGCAGAATGGTAGATTCACTCTGAGCGTTAACGATTCTCTCGAGCCTCTCCTCGCTCACCCCGAAGGCAGTTGCGAAAACGGGACCCCTCATGCTTTGTAGGACAGAGTTAGAACCCACCAGGAACTGAGGCCGGTTCCTGCGGGCTGAGGTGGTGAACCCGAAGAACTCGAATGGGCCGGAGTGAGACGCGATCTGGCAGAATGGAAAGTACCGGGGGATCCAGAACACGTCGCCTTCGTTCACTTTAGCATTCATGGCTAAGGTTCCGTTGGGAAACACTATTTGGATTCTGCCACTTCCTCTCAAAACGATGCCGTACTCAGTGGCAGTTGGATTGAGATGTGGTGCCATCATTGATCCCTATATATTGTAAAAACAAGAAATAGTTAGCTAATTTTGATGATAAAAATGCAGTAATTAATTATCTTCCAATTAAAATAAAATACTCGCCTAAATATTAATATCAAAACTCATAACAACCATTGTAACTTTTTCCTTAGTTTTACATACGAGCGTGGAAGTGAGTAACATTACCGCAGTGAGATTGACAAGATAAATGCCAACACCGGATCGCCGGAGGGGCGAATAAGCGGACTGATCAACGGCAACGCTCGACCCATAGTCGTTTTCAAAGTCGGGCTTCCTGTCGAAGAGGTTGTATGAGTCTGGCCTACTGCTTCTCTCTTCATCTTTTCCACTCACTTGGTTTCCAAAAACAGAGTTCAAAAGCTTCCACATAATGGGTTCTTCATCTTGCTCGTTTGCTTCTTCGTGGACTTGCGCCATTCTCTTCAAGCTTTGCACTCTTTCATAATGCTTCATTTCCAAGAATTGGGCCCAAACTCTTGATTGGTGCGAGTTCGACAATGATATGATGGGGCCGGATTTTTGCCGGGTCAAGATCTGCCTCACTTGTGATTCTGAGACCTGCAAAAGCAATTGATTAAAGTTTTTTATTTTTTTGTTGGTCCCCGCATTGGAAATATAAGTTGTTATAGATTGCTTACGTTAAGTGCTGTCAAAAGAGTTGAGCGTTCGAAACCAGCAAGTACAGATGTTGGGTTCGAGCCTCCACCAATGAAGAAAGACTGTAGAAACATAAAAAAAAGAGCAAACAATTTAGCAAATTTTGTAGAAAACACACAAAATGCTGTACTAGGTAACGTTATAAGCAACTGTTACTTTTCTTTTTTTCCAAACCAATTCAAGGGTTAATGTACCTGGAAGGTGCCCCATCCAATGCTGTCAGATTTTTCAATGCTACAAATGACATGAAGTTGTTGGCCATCGGCAGTGTTAACCAAATAGAATGTAGAACCGGCTGAAATTCTATACACATCTCCGCAATTCAATCTCTTCTCAATCAGCTCATCTTTGTAAATTGATCCAACCCTTGCTTCGCCTGCCAACAACCTCATATAATATATCAATATCAAAAGCAACAATAACATTCCAAAAACATTGTTCAATGATATTTTAGCCATATGGCTTCTTTATGCTGTAACATTCTTGTTAGTTCATTATCCTCATTTTAGCGTAGATCATACGATTTTGAAAAACAAAACTCTCTCCACTTTAGTCCCCATCACAGAGGTATGCGTACCCAAAATGATTTGCTCTCAACAGTCAAACATAACAGGTCGAGTATTAACTAGATAGGGATGAAATGTTACCTCTGCGGATAAAGAGGATGAGGTCGGAGTCGAGGTACTGAGGGATGAAGAGGGAATTGGGCTCCATTGTGACAAACCCAACATGAATATTTGGCCAATCCGAAATCCACCCATGAGTGCTCCTCACCACTTTCATTTCCCCTGCTTCAGTCCTCACAACCCGCTTCATGTCCCGCAACAGGAACATCCTCTCCCTCCCTCTCCTCTCTCCTCCTTCACCGCCCTCGTGATGATTGTAACCCTTCACCATTGCCACTGCACAGCACACGGCTAACACCAGCAGCAACAAAGCACTTGCGATTCTCCCCATCTCTCTCTCTCTAGCTTTCTCTCACTGCTATTCTTCTTTTTGTTGAGTAATTGCTGCTAGAATTCAGTTTGTGTGATGATGGTAGGAGAAGTGGAAGGTTTATATAGGGATAAAAGGGGAGAGATTTGAGGGTGGTTAGCGATACGTGTTATTCATCCAGTTTTGTCTGGAGATTTGGGTGGCATATTGGAAAGCATATACGCCGTTGAGATCGGGTGAGAAATAACCGGTCATCTCTAATTGCTAATTTCAACATGACAACATTTAATCCATTTAGGACATGGTTCCTTCCATTCCCAATAAATAAGTATAAAAAGCCGACGTAAATTCTTTTTTTGTTTTAAAAAAAAGCACAAATAGCATGGTATGTTAGACACAAAATAAAATGAAATACCAAAAAAAAAAAAATCTTGATTGAGAAAGAGGAAGAAAAAAGGAAGGCAAGAAGCAACACAAAGCAATCATCCCCGACTTGGCTATGGTCCAGATCCTTTTACTCCGCCTTCAGAACCTTCGAGCAACAACGCAAAAGAAGCTGGGATCCACAGAAAGTCTAGTCATGAGCAAGGCCAAGGGAATTGTCTTGTCTAGGGATATAAGAAATGACCCAATTGTGCCAAGATGGAATTTAAATTCGAGGAAAATTAGGAGAAATAATTTATTTTCGACCAAAATTACCCCATTGTATACATTGTTTTATTTTCTGTACAGTGCAAAGTATGAGATGACTAAATTTATTTATGTGTTGATAACTAAAACACTCTTAGGCTCCGTTTGTTTTGATGTAATGTCTTACAATATAAAATGTTTTTTGTGTAAAATATTTTTTTAAAAAACAAACTTTAAACTTTTATTTTTCGGTGTTTGGTTGACACATTAATTTTTTTTTTTTCTAGAAATCAACAAAATAGTGTAGAGAGAGAGAGAGAGAGAGAGAGAGAGAGTTGAACGTGGGTCGGGACTGACGATCGAGGAAACTGTACAGTGAGAATTGCAGTAAATGGCAGTGAGTTCATTTCGGAAAATAACTTACAGAAGATTTAAGGGTAAGTCATTTTTATCAAATTAATGAAAAATATTTTTCTTATTTTTTATACAACCAAATACAGAAAAATAGGTAAAAAAAAATTTATGTCCAAATAAACATAGCCTTAGGGAAATATTAATTGACAGCAAATTTCACAGAGCAAAATAAATTTATTTGTGTTCAAGACCACACAATGACAAAGCATTTGCAAAGTTCAAGTTACTGAAAATATATAACACGGTAATAAATACTGTAGTAATATACTCCCTCCGTCCCAATTTGTTTGTTCAATTGTCGAAATATGTGTCTTTCAAAAATATATTTATAACTTATATTTTATAATTTTTTTGTTGTTGAAGATTTTGTATAATAAAATTAATTGAGATCTATCAAACAAAATCCATATTGCACATTAAAAACATTGCGAATTGAAAATTATAGCCAATTCTTTGAGAGGTCAAACGCTCTAAAAAAATCAAAAAGGGGACAAACAAACCGGGACGAAGGGAGTACTAAACAGTAAAGATTGAGGTACAACAAAGGTTGTACAGTAGCCGTGTACAAATGATTTTTGCGCTAGTCTCGGGTCCCGCAAGCCTAAATTTTGAAGCAAAGTTAGATGATTCGTAAATTCCTTTACCGATATCGGATTGAGATGATTTTTTACAGGGACCGTAAACAATATGTTTTGAACAAAATGTGAGCAGCTCCGATCATCTTTGCGGAACCCGAAACGGGCGCAAAAACCATCTATACTCTACTGTTGTACAGCTTTTGCTGTACCATTAGCAGCTCTCTGTGCTAAAGCATGATAATGCCCCTTTCCCACCGTTCGCTCTGCCGGTACTGGCCGCACCGTGATGTCTATCGTTACGTTTTGTTTCATAGAGGAATTGAAGTACAGGGTGATAAGGAAAGATGCGACTTAGGTAGAATCGTTTTATTTTTTCAAAAAGTCTACAATCAACTTTAGAAAGACAACTCCGTCCAGAACCGATCGATGTATGCGGACCTATATATATGTGTATCGAACGGTTCCGAACACAGTTGTGTCCAGAATTGTATTTTAAAGTTGTATTGATAGTACTGCTCGTGTTTCTTTCTTCTAATTAGAATGAATCGCTCAGGTACTGCAATAGTTTGACCTTCTCTCATGAGTTTTTTATTCTCAAAAAACCTGTTTTAAATCGTTTTTCTTCATTTTTTAAAACTGAAACGATGATGATGTTATTCTTCCACCATGTTTTAGATATATAAGAAATGCGATGACAATGATTGGCCAATACGCATTGATTCTTTGATGAATCGAGAATTGGTCTAATGGAAGAAAGGGCTCGGAGTTTTGAGCAAACAATGTGTGCGGAGATGAATTATTTTGTCTTCCTTAGACATGGTCACGTGTTGTACTTCATCGATAGTTAGTCTAGATCAGAAAAAAGAGAGACAAGGTGAATACATAACTATTCACCATCAATTACACGCCAAGTTCTTTATAGCCAGAAAACTGAATATTTCAACGCATGTGAGGCTTATCATTTACTTGGTATATGTCCGAGTAGAGACAATGACATTTGGAGGGAATCTTTATCCTTTAAAAATGCCGTACTTATTAAACGCCGTTAAAGTTATCCAAACGAGAAAGCAATGCGACTGGGAAGAAATGCGAAACGCCGTCTTATTAACAACTCTCAAGCCTCCTAAGGGCATGAACAAAACAAAAACCAAACCAGCTGGAAAGAAAAAAGAAACAAGAAAACGAAATTGAAAGCGAAGAAACGCTTCCGAAGAAACAACTCTACCTAAACTTTTAACCCAAAAAACCGATTCCTACATCTGCACCACCAAGCTAGTAAATTCCCTCAAAGCCCAAAACCATCTCATCACCAAAGCTCTCCATCACCTCCGAAGCCATCTCGTTCTTCAATCTCAGTACCACTGAAGCTGATGTCGGGGGCAAAATAATAGATTCACTCTGAGCATTCACAATTTTCTTGAGTCTCTCTTCGCTCACCCCAAAGGCAGCTGCGAGAGCGGGCCCCCTCATGCTTTGTAGAACAGAGTTGGACCCCACCAAGAACTGGGGCCGGTTCCTGCGGGCTGAGGTGGTGAACCCGAAGAACTCGAATGGGCCGGAGTGAGACGCGATCTGGCAGAATGGAAAGTACCGGGGAATCCAGAACACGTCGCCTTCATTCACTTTAGCATTCATGGCTAAGGTTCCGTTGGGAAACACTATTTGGATTCTGCCGCTTCCTCTCAAAACGATGCCGTACTCTGTTGCTGTTGGGTTGAGATGTGGCGCCATCATTGATCCCTATCGTAAAAACAAGAAATAGTTAGCTAATTTTGATGATAAAAATGCTGTAATTATCATAAAATTAAACTACAATACTGGCCTATATATTAATATATCAAAACTCATAACATCAATTGTAACTTTTTGCTTAGTTTTACATTAGCTTGAGCGTGGAAATGAGTAACATTACCGCTGTGAGATTGACAAGATAAAGGCCAACACTGGATTGCCGGAGAGGCGAATAAGCGGACTGATCAACAACAACGCTCGACCCATAGTCGTTTTCAAAGTCAGGCGTCCTGTCGAAGAGGTTGTATGAGTCTGGCTTGCTGCTTCTCCCTTCATCTTTTCCACTCACTTGGTTTCCAAAAACAGAATTCAAAAGCTTCCACATAATGGGTTCTTCATCTTGCTCGGTTGCTTCTTCGTGGACTTGCGCCATTCTCTTCAAACATTGCACTCTTTCGTAATGCTTCATTTCCAAGAATTGGGTCCAAACTCTTGATTGGTGTGAGTCCGAGTGGGAGTTTGACAATGATATGATGGGGCCAGATGTTTGCCGGGTCAAGATCTGCCTCACTTGTGATTCTGAGACCTGCAAATGCAATTGATTAGAGTTCTTTTTTCTTTCTTTCTTTTTTTTTCTGGTCCCCGTATTGGAATTATAAGTTTTCATCTATAGATTGCATACGTTAAATGCGGTTGAAAGAGTTGAGCTTTCGAAACCAGCAAGTACAGATGTTGGATTCGAGCCTCCGCCAATAAAGAAAGACTGTAGAAACACAGAAAAAGAACAAACAATTCAGTAAATTTTGTTGAAATAAATCAACGTCAAAAAACACACAAAATGTAGTACCTAGGACTCTATTGGTTTTTGTTTTTGTTTTTTTGTTTTTTTTGTACAAAACAATTCGAGGGTTAATGTACCTGGAAGGTGCCCCATCCAATGCTGTCAGATTTTTCAATACTACAAATGACATGAAGCTGTTGGCCATCGGCAGTGTTCACCAAATAGAATGTAGAACCAGCTGAAATTCTATACACATCTCCGCAATTCAATCTCTTCTCAATGAGCTCATCTCTGTAGATTGATCCAACCTTTGCTTCGCCTGCAAAGAACCTCATATAATAGATCAATATCCAAAGAAAAAAAAATGCATTCCAAAAACATTGCTCATACAAAAATTATAGACAACGGAGTAATCCGTAAATGATATTTTAGCCAAATTCTTGTCAGTACATTATCCTCATTTTATTGTAGATCATGCTATTTTGAAAAAATAAAACACTCTCCACTTGAGTCCCCATCAAAGAGGTATGTGTACCCAAAATGATTTGCTCTCAACATTCAAACGTAACAGGTCGTGTTTTAACTAGATAGGGATGAAATATTGTTACCTTTGCGGATAAAGAGGATGAGGTCGGAGTCGAGGTATTGAGGGACGAAGAGGGAATCGGGCTCCATGGTGACAAACCCAACATGAATATTGGGCATGTCCGAAATCCACCCGTGAGAGCCCCTCACCACCTTCATTTCCCCTGCATCAGTCCTCACAACCCGCTTCATGTCCCGCAACAGGAACATCCTCTCCCTCTCTCTCCTCTCTCCTCCTTCACCGCCCTCGTGATGATCGTAACCCTTCACCATTGACACTGCACAGCACATGAGGGCTACGACTAGTAGCAACAAAGCACTTGCGATTCTCCCCATCTCTCTCTCTCTCTCTCTCTCTCTCTCTCTCTCTCTTTTTAGCTTTCTAGATCTCCCTACTATTCTTCTCGTTCTTTAGTGATTGCTGCTAGAATTCAGTTTGTGTGATGATGGGTGGAGAAGTGAGAGGTTTATATAGGGAAAAAAGGGAGAGATTTGAGGGTGGTTAGTGATACGTGTTATTCATCCAGTTTTGCCTGGAGATTTGGGTGGCATATTGGAAAGCATATACGCTGTTGAGAAATAACCGGTCATCTTTAATTGCTTTCAACATTACAACATTTAATCCATTCAGGACAAATAGGACGGTATGTTAGACACAAAATTAAAATTGAGAAGTTAACAAGGGGTTTTCGGGTAGGGGCAGCTCCAGGATTTGTTGGAGTTTTTCAAAATAAAATTGGATTTTAGTTTGGAATTTTTGGAAATGTACCGAGTGAGATTTTTGTGAAAGGTTGCTACACCTTTTCACATGAGTTGTGACTTTTTGTAAATGGTTATAACACCCATTAAATTGAGGTGTGTATGTTCGGAAAAGATGTGATTGTTAGGAAGGGATGTGAGTCATGGGGTGCCTCCAAGCTAGAGTCATGACCCTTCCTAATTATTTGTTTAAAGGGTGCCTACTAATAGGCATGTTCTTTCCATTAATTGTCTTCAATAGACATAACCATTTCTTATGGTTGTTTACTAGAGAAACAACCTTTTACACAAGGGTGCTTATAAGTCTACAAATAGGCCATTTGTAAAGTCATTTGATGGGCCGGAAAATTCCATACTGAATTGCTTTCTTTCTCTCTACACATTCTCTTTCTAGAATGGCAAACCGATATTCTATTATTCCACATAAATAGAATATCAGTCCTTAGTTCTTTTACATTTGCTTAGCAGATATTCTGTCTGTCTTCGTTTGTGCAAACGCAAACAGAAAGAACCTAGAGTTTGGATTTGATTTATCTTGAAGGCGGATTTGCTGTAACCCGGTGCACACCTTTTAGTGGGGGCAAATACTGTCTATAGGAAAACGTTCTCCTAACGCGACTCGAATGGTTTCTATCGTTTTCAGATTTTGAAGAGACAACCCCATCACTTTCATCATTTTGAAGATCGGATTTCCAACAAGATTTTTATGACAAAAGTATGTAATATGTAAATGGCGAAAAGCTCTAGACAAAGAATAAATAAACTCTAACTTTAGGGAGATACTTATATTACACGAAAATGAAAATTGTATCCATAGATCCCCCTCCTTTTTTTTATTTACCAATCTAGTTTTGAGGTTCCAAAATTTATTGGGGAACTTGGTTTAGTTTGTTAGGCTATATTATTCAGTTATTCAAATTTAATTGGACTTTCATGTAGTTTACAACTTTACTATGATCACCACACATCCACAAGCACTTGTAGTTACCCACCTACACACACGCAAGCACTTAAACCCATGTTCACATTGTGAAAGCAAAACACGTAAACACATTCACATTGTAGGTGAGTGCGCACTATTAAGTGTTTGTGTATTTGTGTGTGTGATTTTATAATTTTTATGTATTTTAACTCCGCACAAGTGATCTAGTGCTGACAATATATAGACCATTAAAATTAAACTCTTTTTTTTTAGGATCGAGGGGGTTCATTGAACCCCTTGATATAATGGTGGAGCTGCCCGGTTTCAAGAATGTGATTTACCTTGTTATACTTTTGATAGTAAAGGATGTTCAGACCATTTTTCACGTACTTCGATTGACTCCACCTTAAGATGACAAATGGGACATAAACCACTGCGTGAACATTTCCTCTTGAAGAGATTTTCCTCCGAAGCAATGGCATTGTGGGGCATACAGTGTTCAATTTTCGCACAGATCGTTGTATAAGATAACTTCATTTCTTTTATGAACCCTGCTGCACACACAGACTATACATGCACAAATTGTGCACAAATTTTCTGTGGGCCCACCATGGGTCCCACACAAACGATCCGAATTATTCATTGAATGTAAAACATTTTTTTTTAGGGTCTTCGCGAAAGTCAGTTTAATCCGATACTTATAGATGCTTGATCTAATCATTTAACTTTTTACTTTTTAATCACTCAAGGGCTTGCGTTTGACCTTCTCTCATGAGTTATAAATTTATTCTAAAAACAAAATTAAACTTTTATTCTAATTTGTTTAAACTGAAACGATGATGTTATGAATTCTTGTAGTTAGTTATGTCAATCCGCCAAGTTTTGATTAGGTAAGAAATTAATCTTTGTAACAACTTCAAAAATTAATAAAAAAAAAATTTTGCCGTTCAAAAAATAATCATCTCAAACCTCGTCACTTGTCTCCATAAAACACAAAGATGGAAGTAGTAGTATATATATTTATGTAGATCAAGAATTAGTAATTTGATGGAATGAAAGTGCTCTGAGTTTCGACGCAAACAGTGCATGCGGAAAGAAATTAGTTAGGGGTGTTTCCGGTAGTGAAAAATTAGTAGATTTTTATTTGTGGTTGAAAAGTTGTTAGGTGTTTCCGGTAGTGAATAAGTTGTTGAGAAAAAATGTCAAGTTATTTCCGGTAGTAAAAAAGTTTTTTGCTAGGTATGTGAGTGAAAAAATTGTTGAGTTGGTAAAAAAAAAAAATTTAGCGAAAACCAGTTAGTAACGTGTTAAGTTAAAATTTTGTCCTTCAAAAGTTAAAATTATCGAAACAAGAAAGCAATGCGATTGGAAAGAAATGCAAACCGCCATCTTATTCACAACTCTCGAGCCTCAAGGGCATGAACAAACAAACCCAAAAACCAAAACAAAACTTGAAAAGAAGAAGAAGAAGAAAATTGAAAAAAAAAAAAACTCTTCCTACCTTATTTTACCCAAATAAAAAAAATAAAAAAATAAAAAAAACAACAGCAAGAAGTCCTGCGATTCCGCCACCTAGTAAATTCCCTCGAAGGTCGAAGCCCATAACCATGTCATCATCGAAGCTCCCGGTCATGTCTGAAACCCTCTTGTTCTTCGCTTTCTCCACCGAAGCAGATCCCGGGGGCAGAATGATGGATTCACTCTGAGCATTCACGATTTTCTTGAGCCTCTCTTTGCTCACCCCAAAGGCGGCTGTGAAAGCGGCCCCCCTCATGCTTTTTAGGACAGAATTGGAGCCCACCAAGAACTGAGGCTAGTTCCTCCGGGCCGAGGTGGTGAATCCAAAGAACTCGAACGGGCCGGACTCAGAGGCGATCTGGCAGAATGGGAAGTAGCGCGGGATCCAGAACACATCGCCTTCGCTCACTTGCACGTTCGTGGCTAAGGTTCCGTTGGGAAACACTATCTGGATTGTGCCACTTCCTCTCAAAACAATGCCGTACTCTGTTGCTGTTGGGTTGAGATGTGGTGCCATCATCCATCCTTACATCCAAGAGGCAGTCAGCTGATGTCATGGTCCAAATGCAGTAACAATTAACAACAACAAAGGTACAAACTAGCTATATAATTGAGTAATTGGTGTTCTATAATAATTCCATGAAGCTCAAACTGTTTCGATCGTATGATTTGAGCTTCGTGAAATTGTTATAGGACATTAAGATTGAATAAGTTATATAACTTAAAAAGTGAGTGAATATTACCGCATTAAGATTGACTAAATAGAGGCCAACACCAGAGTGCCTGAGAGGCGAATAATCAGACTGTTCAAGAGCAACGCTAGAGCCATAGTCGTTTTCGCAATCGGGCTTCTTCTTGAAGAGGTTGTAGGAGTGAGGCTTCTTGCTGCTGCTTCTTCCTACATCATTTCCACTCAATTCCTTTCCGAAAACTGAGTTCAAAAGCTTCCTGAACGACCTCATAATTGGCTCCTCCTCTTTCTCGGTTTCTTCTTCTTCTTCGAAATGCATTGCCATTCTCTTCAAACATTGCACTCTTTCGTGATGCCTCATTTCCAAGAACTGGGTCCAAACTCTTGATTGGTGTGAGTCCAAGTTGGAGTTTGTGTTTGACAAGGAGATGATCGGCCCGGAACTTTGTCCGGTCAGGATCCGGCTCACTTGCGATTCCGAGACCTGCAATTAATTAGAACTATTTGAGTAAGGTTTCTTTGTTTTCCACTTATAAATGTAAAGATGGGATGATGTACATTGTTAGTTTTAAGTGTTTTCATTTTGCTTACGTTTAATGCGGTAGAAAGGGTTGAGCGTTCGAAACCAGCAAGTACAGATGTTGGATATGAGCCTCCGCCGATGAAGAAAGACTGCAAAATCATTAAGACGAAGCAAACATCTTAGTAAATTTTGCAAAAAACAATCAAAAGCCAAAACACAAACAACTGTAGCAGCCTAGAGCAAGCCCATAATACGAGTTATTTGGTTTTCAAATTCATAATTTGACAGTTCTATTTTTGGTAAAATCCAAGTTTATTTTGTACTTTCTTTTGCTGCCAATAAATGGTTGGGTTTGTTTTGAGTCATACGCAATTGGTACGTTTCATAGAATTTTTGTGATCGAGCTTTCGATGTTTAATTTACCTGGAATGTGCCCCATCCGATGCTATCAGATTTCTCAATGCTGTAAATGACACCAAGTTGTTGACCATCGGCAGTGTTGACCAAATAGAATGTAGAACCAGCTGAAATTCTATACACATCTCCGCTCTTCAATCTCCTCTCTATCAGCTCAGCCTTGTAGATTGACCCAATCCTTACTTCCCCTACAACCCAACCTCATAATATATAAGTCAATGGTCCAATGAAAATTTCTATCTTTTCTAGTATTTCAAAATTTCAAGTTTTATAAACATGTGGCTGAGAGAGAAATTAAGAGGCAAGTGGAGTGGTAGACACCACGTACTTCCACACATTCGGCTGGTATTCAAAAATACTGATTTTCGCCGAAAGAGAGAGAGCATTACCTCGACGAATGAAGAGGATCAAGTCAAAGGTCGAGGTACTGAGGGATGAATAGGGAATTGGGCTCCATGGTAACGAACCCGGCATGAATATTCGGCCACTCCAAAATACACCCTTTAGAGCCCCTCACCACCTTCATTTCCCCTGCATCAGTCTTCACCACCTTCTTCACGTCCCGCAACACGAACCTCTCTTCCCTCTTCTCTCCTTCGCCGCTCGCCACTGCCACCGCATAGCACACGGCCACCACGAGCAGCAACAAAGCACTAGTAATTCTCCCCATCTCTCTCTCTCTCTCTCTCTCTCTCCAACTTTCTCTCACCTCCTTTTCTTTGTAATGTGATTGCCACTGGAAATTCAGTTTTGGTGTGATGATCGGAAGAGAAGTGGGAGGTTTATATAGGGGAAAAGGGAGAGATATTTGTGGGTTGGTTGATGTAAAGGATTCAAGTTTGGGCTCAGGTTCTACCAACTCAAGTTAGCTCAAAGCCAATCAGCTCAAGCTCTTGACACGTTAGCATGAGTAGTTAGTTTGTTGCTTAGTCGGTGGTGTTTAGTTTTCTGTTTCGGTAATTGGTAATTAGGCATATATAATAACAGGAACTGAGTTGCTTTGTAATCATCGAGAATTAGTTTGGAATGAAAAGAATATCTTCTCTCTCTCTCCTCTTACTTTATCTCTCTGATTCTTGAAGTTTAGTTTACAGTTACAGAATTTCTTCATGGTATCAGAGCCCTAAGGACGAAAGTCTGCAGATCCCAGGGTACGAGCTTCATCCAAATTTGTTCTCACGAACAGTTCTCTTCTTCAACCTATACGTAGAATTGTTATGAAATGGTACAGCATCGCCCACAAAACAAAGCCAAAAAAAAAGTGGGAATTATTTTGGGGTGGCCCTAGCTATTTTCGCAAAGAAAGTCTACCCACGTATCTTTAAAACACAACTCCAGACATGTACAATTGTGTCCAAAACCGTTCGATGCACATGAACCGTCTAGAATTGTGTTTTAAAATTATGTGTGTGCAACATTGTTTTTTAGCAATTACTAGCATTGAGTTTTGCTAAGCAGATGCTAAAAATTTGAAAATTTAACGTGTTTTTTTAATTGATACTAATGCATATGCACGAATATCTATACACTCATCCACCGATGTCATGCACTTTTACACATAATTGGTTATCTTGTGAACTCTTATAATTGATATAGCGTCCCGGACTTGTACCCTATCTGATATGAAATGATATTTTTTATCGATTAAAAAAAAAAAAAAACTATCCACTGAGTTGGGGTTAGCATTTTCTTTTGGGCTTTTTATTTTAAATCGGGAGCTTATTTCCAAATTAAAAATACTCTCTCTGCCCCAATTGCATGTTTGTCCAATTTAGGAAACGCAGCTTATTAAGGGACATCTTCAAATTCAAATTGCTCTTATCACATGTAATAATCAAGACTTCCATACAACGTTTTTGTTAAACTTTTGGAAATGGACAAATAATTTGGACATTGAAAAATCAAAAAGTAGACAAATAAAGTAGGACGGAAAGAGTACAATAGTACCAAGCAGTTGGTTAGGTTATCTGGATTGGTTCTACATATATAGTATTGGTTAGGTTTTGATTCTCGATTTTCTAAAACCATTGCAAATGGTCCAGTTACTGAATTTTTAAGAAATCGCACCAATACAGACCGTGGGCACCCTAATTTCGCCTCCTCTCTTTTTTTGCTTGTTAAGCGGAGAAAATCCAAAGAAAGGAGAAAAAAACCATATGCATTGGAGCAACTTCAGCCGATGGACATTCTTAAATGAAATTTCTGATAATAAACAAAGGGATAGATTGATTTCTACACCTCTTTTTTGATATTCACACTCCCTTTTTTGTCTTTTAGCAAAAGAATACATACACTTTCAATACTAAAATCCAAAAAAGGGAGTTTAGAAATCAATTTCCTAAACAAAATGGTTGCCAAAAGTCATTAATCATCACTGTCAATCCAAAACAACCCTTTCAGGTGTATCTACTAGCAACATTATGATCACAAGTGATGGTTTTTTTTATCCGCATCACAAGTGATGTTTAGAGAGAGTTAAAAGAGACACAAGTTCTTTTTTTTTTCTTTTTTTTATAACTAAGGTGTCCGAGCCAACTTTTGCGCACTTCGACTAATTCTAAGGGCTCAATCCCGCCACCTACTTGCAAAGAGCACAATTAAAGCTGAAGCAAAATTCCGTATGGACTAACCTCAAAGGAGATAATAATATACACACAAAAATGAGTTTTATCATACATCAATAGATATATTAAAAATTAATTTTTGTTTATGAAATGGTCGTAGACACTTTAACTTGAGCCTCTACACACACTATTATTCAATTGCTTGCTTAAAAGAGTTAAAATTCTTTTCACATGTGTGGTTTCCAAAGGTTTCCACCACCGTCGGTTCTGAGCCTCAACGTGCGTTGAACCAATTATCTTGTAGGAACCACTGAGTAGTATATACACACAAAAATGAGTTTTATCATACATCAATAGATATATTAAAAATCAATTTTTGTTTATGAAATGGTCATAGACATTTTAACTTTCAAAATCTATGACCGTTTATTCTTAAAACCAAAATTCAAGTTTTGATATAACTATCAATATCCAACCAAGTTGGTTTTTTACATGAATATACTCTGCAGATCCTAAAAGATGAATGGTTCAGTTTATAACAAAAAATGTCTTGTGAAGCTCATAGGCGGTGGTGAAAATCTGACGTCATAACAAAAAAGGTCTTGTGGAGCCTATAGGCGATGGTGGTTTAATTTTCACCTCTAACGGATAGATTTCTTCTGCTTTAAAATGTTCTTCTTTTTTTTTTATCCGCCTTTAAAATGTTCTTTAAAGCGGCATTCTTTTCGTCTTCCTTTTTTTCGGCAATCCTACTCTTTTTTTCTTTTTTTTTCTCTATTCCTTCTTTCTTCTTTCCTTCCAAGTTCCAACTCTGCTTCTAACAAAAGAGGCAGGTCACTAGGCCCACACCCACATGTTCTTTAGCTTATCAAGGAAGAAATCTTAAACTGCGTATCTCTCTTTATAAAAGAAACATGTAATCGCTCATCTGATTCAGCACAGTGTTTTCACTAAAAATTACTCAATTTTGCCATGTTTACAACTTGACATTTCTGGACAACAAGAAATTGTTCATGACTTATTGACTAACGGAAACACCCTTAAAACACGCTGGAAGAAAGTAAAAGCATTCAGAGCATAATTTGGTATTGATACGACCATTTTAATTGCTTGTCTTTAGTTGAACCTTGATCCCATGAGGTCAACTTCTTAGATGAACTAACCACTTATTTAATTTGTAGCACCTGTCGAGCAAATCGACTAGAGACAATTTACTTGTGCAAAAATGGAAGTCTTTTCTTCAAATCATACTACAATTCAGTCCATTTTTTTCGAAAATAAAAAATGATACTCCTTGGCTACAAGTATTAATGGTCAAATTACATTTGTGATGCATCATGATTTTGGCAGTATGTTAATTGTCCTCTACCATTCGATTGTGCGTGGTTCTAGCAAAATTAGTATTTGTTGAATAGTGAGCTTGACGAGGTGAAGATTCTGACCAGTTTGCCGACTTAGTATATGAACATTACTCTCACTCTAAATTGATGAAGAGTGCAGGGTAGATGTCACCTTTCTTTTTGTGGCAATGAGTTCATTTTTTGGTTGGACTCATACTCCATCTATAAGATCGAATGCTTAATCCCTAGGGATTGATATAAAGGTTTGTTAGCTCCCTACAATCTCATGTTCGAAGGCTCTCATCGTTTGCCATTTTTTGGAGCTAATTCATATGGAGTTTTACCCGACTTTACTTAGGTCCCATGTTATTGGATGATAACATTCGACGGTACGCTGTAATGTGAAACTTGACTTGATTTTAATAGAAAATAAGGGAAAATAACAACAACAAAATACCGTAAGAAAAAGTCACATGATAGTTAGCGGATCAGTGGTCTCAAACATTGCAGCTATAAATTTTTGGCAATTTTTTTTTAAATGTTTTTCTTTGTATGTTTGTGTTTTGTAGTTCAGACTTTTTGGGTCCTAGATTTGGTTCTGAGGGCCCGTTCCAGAACTAAAAAAGGGTCCTTATTTTTTAAGAAGGTAATTTCAAGATCAAAAATTATAAATTTATTGAAATCTAAAAATATGCAATATGAATCTTGTTGAAAAATCTTAATAAGATCTTTTATACGATGCAAAAAAAAAATTAAAAAATTATTTTTCATTTACATTATTTTTGAGTTTAAAAATGTGAAATAAACTGCTTATTTTTTAAGAAGATTTTTGGAACGGGGCCTGAATATATGTTTGTCTTTGCTTAAAGGAAAATTCTAAAATCAGCCCAATGAGCTAACAATAGTAAGTGTGTCAATCTATATTAAATGGTATATAAAATACACAGAAATATATATTTTTATTGTCTTTTAGTGTATTTATCGTCTGCCTATTACGCTGACAATAGAAGCTGACAATAGAAAGACTGTTTCTTACCGACAAAACAAAAGGAACAATAATCTAGTTACCAAGATTGCCACGTGTCCGCATCCGACGCGTTAGGATAATCTGTTGTCTACATGGGCAACACCCAGATGAAGCACTAGGGTCATTTTAACGGGCTTAAAATTTCAGTTCATAAACACGCCCAGTACTCTCCGCTCCGGTCGCAACGGTCACCCCTCCGGGAAGCAATCCAAAAATGGCGGAGCCTCCGCCACCGCCACCCACTCCCTCTCTCTCTCCTCAAACCCACAAAAACAAATCCCACAAAAACAAATTCCCAGAAATCCCAATTGAAATCGTGAGCGACGAAGAAATGGCCCTCATCGAAGCTGCCCTGGCCGCCGCCGGCTCTTCTCAGCTCCGTAAAAATGCGAGGTCTATTAATTCCATCACTCTGCTGCCGAAGCGGAGGTTGTCGACGGGGGAACAACCCAGTTCGGCAGGCGGCGACATCGAGGACGCCGGAGGCGGTTGTGGTTCCCGCAAGAGGAGCAGGGTTTTTGAGTCGTTATTGCACCGGTTTAGGAGGAAGAGAGGCTTGTCCGTTACTGATATTACTTCCACGGTAATTGGGTCTCTTTCTATGTGATGCGAATTTGGTTGTTTTCTTCTTCTTTTTTTTATAACAGATCAAGGCGAGCTTAGGCATACCTACACTACTCCGGGACCAATACCACGGTCCACTAGTGGGGCAATTAAAGCCTGGGCGAAGCCCATATTGACTAGTTCTAAAGTAATTGATAGCGCCTGAGAGATTTTGAAACTTAGACCTCCTAAGGAGCAACCCATTGGGATTTGAATTTGGTTGTTTTCTAATTTCTTAATGAGGTTGATGGTTGCGGTTGATACATTGTTCTCTTTTTTCGATTCGTATGAATGCTTTGCTGTTGATTAGCCGCTCGTGCAGCACTTACAGCTGAGATGAGTGTGAGGGGAAATTCGCAATCCTTTGTTAAAAATCCTTCACTTCATAATATGTGCTTTCTTGATTGGTTTGTTTCTTCCTCACAACTTTCTTCCCCGTTGTGAGGCTCTTATTTGATTGAATTTGTGGCTGTTGAGCTTGTGGGTATGTATTGAACATTTGAGAAAAATGGAGCTAACTTATGGGATTGTGCATAGGTAGAAACTTAATATTGTTCTTGGCATTGACTATCCTGTGTAACGGGCAACTTTTTGTGAAGGTTTCAAGCAATAATTACCCTTGATTAAGCTAGTGTAGAGAGACAACTTGGGTAAAAAGACTGCATTGTTTGTTTTAGTTAGTTTCCTTAATCAGATTTTTTTTATAAGCACATGGTCAGTAATCTAGCTAGTTTGCTCCAACGGATTGACCAATTGGTTCTTGAATCTTGATACATGTGGTGCATTTACGAGTATAGAAATTTTCTTTTGAAAAGCTTCGCAATCAGTTTGAATCGTTACTGTAATTTCCTTGATGTAAACCTTTACATGTCATCCCTTGATCTCAATAATCAATTTGATCATATGAGATCAGCCCTTCAACTATGAGGAATGTGTTCCACAATCCTATAATCCGATTCTGAGACCTCCTCCACCACCCCTATCATCTGCACCAAATACTCTTATGGTATTGGCACCTACGTTACATGGACTTTCAAAATGAATCAAGTACCCAGTGGCACACACTTGACAGGTTTGGGGTGTCCTGATGCATTCTGTTGACATATTTTTCTTTGTTTTACTGCTGTCAATGAGTAAATGCCTGATTTGATACTCTAAGTTAGAGAAAAACCAATTTATCCGTCAAAGTGGAGTAAACCTGTAAGAAAGAATCATATTGTTGTTGAGCACATCTACACCGAACATGCATACCCGAGTCCATATAACATAGGTTGGTACTCCTTATCCGAGCACCACTGACGTGGGTAGTGGCTATTCTGAGACTCGAGCACGCTTTTTTATGCACAGATGAATGCCGGCCAACCAAACTTGGAAACCAAAATCTTTATTGGTCTCCTCTTGCATTGAGTTTTTAGGACTTGAAATGGGAATCAATATGCTCTGGCAGCTGTGTCCACCCAACTCCAACCAAATCATGTACTAGGTGATATGCTTTGGCAGTAGAGTCCACCCAAATGATGTACTGGTGTCACACCACATGCTTTGGTTTTTTGGCATTCTTGCATTAGTCTGTACTCTTGTAAGGCACTAGTGACTCAAAACTTGGTAATCATTTCCTTATCGAGAATTTGTGTCTTGATGCAGTTTTGTTGTTTTGAAATTGTTCTTTACTGTGAAATGGTGTTCTATTTTCTGAAGTTTTGGTGCTGAGATCATGTCACGTTAATCCTCATTTCTTCTTAACATTAGGAATGGTGTGAAAAGCAAATGGAATATTATCTACTGTTTGGCAGACCAAAAGTTTCTAAAGCTATGACAGCAGGTATTGCTCGCCATACAGTACTTGAGGAAGAGGTATGCTTTTCAGTCCTGTGCTATTTAACATTTACATTATTTGTCACGCTGAGCTCATTCAGAAAATTAGTATTCTTTCATGTGGGCGTACTTTGTAATGACTATGTCTGTCAAGTTTCTTACCCAAGCTTTTAAAATGTTTCTTTTGCCATATTTGATTACTGGGATCATTCCATCATCTTGACGATATTTTTTTTGAACTAAAGTTAATTACGATATCTCCTCATGAAGTGCATATTTCAGTAATCCTTGGTATTTGGCGAAGTAATTTTTTTCTGCAGGAGCCAGTTTTGAAGATGGAAAAGAGTCTGCATAGTTAGATGATTCTTGGTTTGACCCTAACTTCCCATCTGTGCAGGTTGTAAAACGCATAGAAGTTCGTATCAAAACAGTCGAAGATGTATGGGCTGTAAAACTCATGAATTTCATGGCCGGTGTAAATCAATTATTGTTTGAGGGCTTAACACGCGAGTTACCTCTGTAAGTGGGCTTGTTATCATTGTAATTAGCTTATCTTGAAGTTTGCCGCATTCAATTATGGTAGGCTGATGATATAATGGACTAACCAGTGATTGAAAATGTAATTGAGCTGTTCATGTAATGGGCCTGATGGCATTATCTTGGGGGAGCATGAAACATGTGGATAGTTTTGGTAATTAAGAAGTGATTGGAACATCAGGAACATATTGTTTGAAAAAAATGGCCTGGATTTTACAGATTTGCTAATTTTTGTTAGGGGAGTCTAAAATGTTCCTGTATCACTAGATGCAAATTATATCTGATCTATTCGGAACTGTCATGTTAATGTGTTTTTGTCGGTGAGTTCTTGTTCTTGTTCTTATTGCAAATTATTTTGGTGGAAGGAAAAAATTAACACAAAAGCAATGCCTATAAACTGACTCTGTTGCTTTTTCAAGTAAGAGGAATTTTGCTTGGAAGCATGCCAAAATATACTTGGGTTTCATCTCTCTCTCTCACCATAATCTTCTTGTATTTCATATCCCTCCTTCCAAAACGGTCACTTATTATTTGAATGTTGGTTTCCCGGTTTTCCGTTTTATCTTGTCCATACTCTTTTTTTCTTTTTGACCTGTATATGTGTGCCCTTGCCTGCATGCATTGTGCTCAATAATTTACTATCCCTCTGTCCCAATTTTCTTTGTCCTATTCATTGAGTAAAGCGCTTTGATCGGGAGGAAAAAAATATGTATTTTGTGAAAAAAGTTCAAGATTTTTTCCACCAATCAAATGATTTGAAGAAAAATTTCAAAATCACCTAAGAAACAATAAATCGTAAAAAAAAAAAAAAAAAGAAGTAAAAACAATAAACCGTAAAACATAGACAATTTTTTGAGATGTTAAAAACCGTGAAAATGGGCAAACAAATTGGAATGGGAGTAGTGTGCTTCAATCCTATAACATAGTTTGACTTTTTTCTGGGTGATTGTTGAGTAACTTGTGATACCTGCAGAATAGGCTTTGTGGAAGGTGTATGGATGGTGGGAGTTATTGATGAAATTCGGATGCCTGCAATTGAGACTGAAAAAAGTCCGACATTAGTGGAAACAAAAACTCGTGTGCAAGCAACCCTGCCTGCTGAACCACAGCGGAGAAATGCGAGGTATGCATATTGACACTGCTTCCCTTTTGCTGCTTCTGTAACAACTGCTCTAGAACTTTAGTTTTTCCTCGTGATAGCAGTGTGATACGGTGATACTATAGTCAAGTAGAAAATAGAATAGGAATTCCTACAACATTTATGAGTACTATTTTGGCAGGCTGCAGTTAATGTGCTACAAGTTTTTGTGGGACAATTTGGTTGCTATTGAATTCCCCTCCAGAAAATTTCTTGATTTCTTTTCTTTGAACCCGCACTCCAATTTATCCGAGGAAGTCATAGCACACAGTTGCAAGTCTGGATTTACTGCAGAGGTAATAAATCTCTCTTCCTTTTGAAGTGTTTCCCAGAGATTAAATGATACAGAAGATTAACAATGAGGTCAAAGGCAAGAATAGAAAATTGGAAGTCCTAGTACATAATGGCTCATATTACCATTTGGCTTCTACATGAACCTGAGATATTAGTGTATCAGAATTGCTATCTACCAATGCCACCTAAGCAACTTGTGCATCATAACACGGGTGTCCCCACAAAGCAGGAAATGGAGTCAAAAACAGGAAACAACAGATAAGATTAAAGAAATGAAACTTAAAAATAACATTCGAGCAAT
Source organism: Rhododendron ovatum (assembly GCA_019656835.1). Taxonomy (NCBI): domain Eukaryota; kingdom Viridiplantae; phylum Streptophyta; class Magnoliopsida; order Ericales; family Ericaceae; genus Rhododendron; species Rhododendron ovatum. The sequence goes on along the minus strand of CM033797.1, from coordinate 29,413,452 downwards.
GAGCTGGAGCTTAGTCCATGTTTTTCAATCGTATGATCTAAAGAATCTTGGCTATGTGCAGACTCTTGACGACTTGATGAGGTACTTCCAAAATACTTGCAGCATGCTCCCTCCAGCTCATGATCAGCTATTGTTGAGGTGAGCCAAAATCGAGGGATTTTCACCCCATTTCTCTTTCCGGTCATGGTTGACATTTCAATTTTCAATGCATAAGTTTCTGAATTCATGCTTCATGTGCAAAGACTATTATCACCCTTTGGATATTTTTTTAAGCGATTTATCTTGGAAGCTTTGTCTTGTTTTTGTATAGATAACATGCTTTTAATTAAATGCCCACTAATTTGTGCGGTTATCACTCCTTTTTTGTACTTTTTGGGGCCTGTTTGATTTGCTTACTAGCCGTGGGATTGGATTTTATATCCCATGGGATCGCATTTCCAGCATTTGAACGCAACAATCAGTGCAGACAACCTAACAAAAACATCTGGGATATAGTAGTGTAACTTGTGGGATACAGTGTCTATAATCCCTCACTACTAGCTTAGCGTGTTTACTCTTCCTATTAATATTCCACTCCAACAGGACGTTAGGATCCTATGATTGACTGGATTGACAAAATTTGAGAGGCCTTCAGGTTCTTATAACGCTTGTACTTTGCAAAAACACCCAATTGGCGGTTAACAAATATTTTGGGCCTTATTTTTTGGCGGTTGCAGATATGAATTGCAAGAAGACCATTCGTTGCTTCATGAATTTGACTTCACGTATGACCCTGATTGGGTCAAGGGCCAGACTCAGTGTACTCTTGAGTTCTGGCAGGGAGAAAGGGAAGCTAGATACACAGCCGAGGAGGAGAGATGGAAATGCAAGTACTGTCAGTTTGCGTCTGCGTGTCCAACAAACGCAGACTCCAATCACTCCATTATCAAACCACCGCTGAGCAGTCCACTTAGTTCCCCTAAATAAAGTTTTGGCCGGAATATATCGCATTTCGGGACAGAAATAATATGGATATTTATCCAAGCTTCTTTCTAGCATTGTTCAACAGCTGAAGGCCATATTCGTGCCAATACCTATTTGTTGTACAGTATCCGGGTCCATTTCAATGAGCTTAGTGTAATGTATAATTTATATAGAAGCCCCACAGTAGGCTCTGGTGTTTATTTCATCATTGTAATTTAACATTATTTCTGATATTGGAATGATATCTAACCATGCATAAGTTTCTCTCTCTCTCTCTCTCTCTCTCTCTCTCTCTCGTGCCATTAAGTTTGCTCCCCTCTAGAAAAGCTCAAATGGAGCCGATAAACAAACTGAACTAGTACGATTGGTGGTTATAAAATATTCTTTCTGTCCCTATATTTTAGGGATTTCAACTAATTATGACAACACAATTACGAGAACACAATCATTGCACTTTTGAAAACTTATTTTCCTAATTTTACTCTTCGATCATTACATTTTTTTACTTTTTTAGTCCTATTAATTTTAAAAAAAAAAGGATAAAAGAGGAATTCCTGTTCTATTGTATCTATTAAGTTTTGATATGGGACGATCTTTTTGAGACGAAAAATAGTACTCCCTCCGTCTCTTTTTAAATGTCCTACTTCGTAACTCTAACTTATTAAAAAAACATAATCATTATACCTTTCACATCAACTTTTTCCTCCACTTTCCCTACTTATCCATCATCATTACACTTTTTACTCACTAACTTTTCAAAATTGAATCTATTTTTAGGGACAAAATAGACAATGTACCAACTTTTACCTACTAACTTTACCAAATGGACACTTATTAAGGAACAGCCTAAAATGGAATACTGTACTATAATAAGGGGACAGAGGGAGTACTAATTGGGACCCAAAAAAAATGAAAACGGAGAATAATCATTATTCAATTACCAATCATGCGGTGCTATATCAACATATAATGTAAATAGTTGTGCAAAATATTGTGTTAGCTGACTTTCTCGAAGGTAGGGGTAAAAACGAGCTGAGCTTTGTCAAGTTCAAGTTCGGCTCGTTTACTAAATGAGCTAAAATTTCGAGTTCAAGCTCGGCTCGAAGCTAAATCATTTACTAAACGAGCTTCTTTAATCGAGCTGAGCCATCCTTAACGAGCCGAGCCGAGCTCGCGAACTACTCGGTTTATTTACAGCCCTACTAGAAAGAGTTGAGTTTTATTCGCCCTCCACTTAAGAGAGTGAACATTACCCTCAAAGTGATGTCATACTTATCAAAAAGTATATTGCACGAGTGTGGTCTATACCATTTCAACCAATAATAAAAAAGGAGAGTAATGTTCACACAAAATTGCAACCCCAAGGAGGTTAAAAAAGGACCGTATGGTAAGAACGTTTGGTCACTCGGACTCCACTTCAAAAGCTAAACGACAGAGAATTTAGTTTCCTCCTCAGTACTCCCCATCCCCCGACAAGCCCTGGTTTTACAACTAACTATGGCGCGAAGTTGCAGCGGCAGGAAGAAGCCGAACGTACTGGTGACGGGCACGCCGGGGACCGGCAAAACGACTACGTCGTCCTTCCTGGCGGAAGCCACCCAGCTTCGCCACGTAAACGTCGGCGACCTCGTCAGAGACAAGAACTTGCACGACGGCTGGGACGAACAGTTCGCCTGCCACGTCATCAACGAAGACCTCGTAAGATCCCAACCTACACATACATACATACATATATGCATAGATGTATAAATGCTTGTGTATTACTTTGTGAATTTGTTGAATTAAGATCCTATTAGGTTGGGGAGTGATGATTATCTCTACGACTTAACGTCAATTAACATTTCAAGCACTAGTACTTTTGTATTCCTTGCTCAAAAAAAAGAAGAAAGTAAAAGGTTAACCACCAAATATTTTTGTGCTCATTGCCCAGAAAACTTAGCATTCACTTTTCTTTTCTTTTTTCCTGGGATTGGTCATTGTTCAAAAATTAGATACGTCGTTCATGATTTAGCTTGGTTCGACTGTTCAAGCGTAGAAGTTAAAGATATAGAGAGAGAGCGAGCCAAATTCGCGAGTCTAATTGTGCGCCTCAAGTCGATTTTTTCTACAAGAAAAATAAAGTGGCGGACGCCTCCACCCTAATTTATACGATGAGCAGGATTGAATCGATCGATATGAGTGCGAATCTTGTTACTGGGTTGCACATGCTGATATATAGTTGTTCATTGATTGATATCTAGTACTAGTATCAGCATCTTTTGAGGTACCCCTATTGGTTAATCTGTTGGAATGTCAATAAAGTAATCTCCTTGTCGCAAGCGAACGGGATTTAAAAGGAAGATGTCTACATGAGATTAATTGCTGTATAGAAGGAAACTGAGAAGAAGTTAGGAGGTGGAACTACATTTGATTCCACTGAAGGTACTTAAGGATTACCAAATGATGGTTTGCCTAACTGGGTATGGTCTAAAACTCGTCCTATCCAGTGGCCAAGGCGGTCACTTATGCTGTCTAAGCACCGGTGCTCTTCGTGTTTGTCTAGACTATATCGTATATGGTTATCATAACATTGAGAATAGATATCACCTAGGATCCTCTGATACAGATTGGTACAGGATACCCCAAAGTTATTTGAGCCATTCAAATTTTTGAAGCTACCACGAATTTTTATTACATTTTTGGTTTTGGCTTTTGACCATTCTCCTCAGTTCCCTCTATTTGTTTCTGATGGTGTATCATCTAACTTGGATTTACACCATCTCGTCTCATTGATTTCAAGGAATCATTATGGGAGCTTTGCAGAAGCATGTCTTCATAATACCCACTTTGTACCAAAAAGAAGACGTGTTGTAATAACCCTCTTTATGGTTTCGACTTTTGACATTGCTTTTGGTGACCCCCATCTGTGGTTCATGCATTTTGCAGGTGTGTGATGAGCTTGAGGACATGATGGAAGAAGGGGGAAACATCGTGGACTACCATGGTTGTGACTTCTTTCCAGAGCGTTGGTTTGATCGTGTGGTGGTGCTTCAAACTGAGAACTCAGTATTGTATGATCGCTTGAGTAAGAGGTAGTAGTTTCATTGGTATAAAATTGAGCTTCAGTGTCACGTTTTCTTTTCCTTTCGTTGAAAAGGTGTATTTTTAGAACCCAATTCTATTCTCTGCTGTGTTGTCACAGAGGTTACACTGGTGCAAAGCTCACGAACAACATCGAATGTGAGATATTTCAAGTATTGCTGGAGGAGGCCAAAGATAGTTATCCAGAAGATATCGTGGTTGCATTAAGGAGTGACACTATTGATGATATAAACAGGAATGTGGCGACACTAACGGATTGGGTTAGGAATTGGTGCCCAAAACCTGAATGATAACGACATCCATGTTTTTCCTTTGTCCTATGTATCTTTGGAATGTGATGTGAACTCTTGAAGACAAGTATCATTCGGCATGCTTTATTTTGTATTACTTTTTTCCCCTGTATCTCTCTTGGATTAGGAGAGTTCATAGAAATGCCAGACTTTTTTTACGCCAACCATTTTTTTGAATTTAGCATATTGAAGCTGGATCTCAGAGTCACCAAATCATTAAGAATCGTCTTACTTGGGGGCTATGCAAGTCATGACCACTGACACTGCGACGGTAGAGGAACAACTGGCTACAATGGCGCGCCTCATTGAAATGCTCATCAAGTCTGTGGAAGATGAAGATCAGATTGCATCACTTATTAACAAGCTAGACGCTCAGAACGTGGGAGAAACTAGCCAAGATGCGTCACATTATTAGTCCTTCGGATTAGTCATTCTATTGAGTTGAGTTTAAAATAAAACAACTGTTTGTTACTGCTTTGCATTGTTCTCGTGGCCACACTGTGCTCTCTACTTTCTTTCTTTCTTTTTGGTTACAATGCTCTCTACTTTCTATTGCAGTGAGTTCCTCAGGCTCAGGGCCCATGGAGAATACTTGAGGAAAATTAACATTGATGAATGATTCCTAGAGGCTGTCTTGAATTTTTTGCAAGGAAAGGAGTAGAATAAAGAACACAATTATAGTAGATTTTGGTTTTGAAGCAACAGAAATATGTATTCACCTCATAGCCGTGGAGAGAAGAGAGGAGGAGGAGGAAGAGAAGATGAAAGTGCCTAGGGGAAGGGAAGACGGTAAGGGGGTGGCAGTTTTGGTGTATAGCGGAGCTCTCTTTCTAGACCTCTCTAGGGTCTAGAGAGAAGCTCTCAACTCTCTCACTTCTCTCTAAGCAAGTGTATGTCTCACCCACCGTTTTGTCTCCTTTGATAAAACCACCTACAACTCATGATCCTTCTGAGAGAGAGAGAGAGACTCTATCGGCAACTTTCATCAACTTTCAGCACAAGAATATAATTTTTTTCCTCTTTAATTTACAAATGATCAACAAAACTATCCTCATTTTGTCAGGGAAAACAACATATAGAACTTACGAAAAGAAACACTAGAGCGTCAACAGGCACATGATTTCTACTATTTTCTCTTTTTCTATTTCCATTGCCTCAACCTAAAAACTCTCTCAAGCAAAAAACTCAGATCCTACAAAAAAAAAAAAATTCCCTTTGGTCGGGATTTTCTTTCAAATATTTACCTGGAAAAGTCGTATCACAAGAAGATTGTTTCTTTTCCATCAAACAAATTTGATCTCATCGTGAAGCCTAATAGAATTGCACTATGCCAGTAATGGTGTGGGGTGGGTTGATATCAATGCGAATAGCCTTCCCCTCTGAATGAAGTTGCCGTAACAAGTTGGCATCCTTTGCTGCAACACCTTTACCAGTCCACAAGGTTGAATGAGGCCACTCATTTTTCGAAATTATCTTCTCACCATCAACAGATCCAAGACAAGTCTCTAGTGCTGCCATTTTATCTGAGAAGAGTAAAGCAGTCATTTCCACAGGGACCTCTCGATCAATGAACACACCATAGTTTGCTACAGCTGAAACACTATGAACTGCCTTGTGAGCAAGTGTTACATGAGCCTTCTCAAGGTTGGTCTCCATGTTCTTGTCTCCAAGAAAATCCTTGATCTGGGGATTCTTCTCAGCCAACTGATCATACAAATAGGGTAGAAAAAGGACACAGTTTAGGAATCGTAATTTTCTAGAAGTTCATCCATTCCAAGATAAAGATGCTCCGCATAAACTCCAAAAAGTTGTGGAGTGTTATAATGCACTGAGGGATTTCATTTTATGTGTGTTCAAAACAATGCATGAGAGCAAGACAAAAAGGAAGTGGATAAGAACAATTAAGCGCAAAAAAGGGTGGCACCACAAAGATGGGACATGTAAAGGTAGACAAGAATGGAAACAGCATTTAGGGGGAGCTCCAAATGGCAGCAGGGGCACGGGAGGTTAGAGGATGTCTAAGACACTGAGACGAGGTAATTGGAAAGGCTTGAGCTATGAAGCGTACTTAAAGAAAAATGTCATAACTGCACTGGGTACGTGACTATGGCCCTCTGATAGAGTCAGCTTAAAAGAGTCATAAGCCACTAAGCCACAGTATTGAAGGGAAGAAATTTATCCAGTTTAGGTTTTTAACTTGTTGCTAGTAGAGTTAGCAGTTAGGACACTATGTTTGTCCCAGATTGGTGAGTTACAAGAAGCATCACCAATGTATTATGGTCACCAATTACTAACAAATAACATGGGCTTAAGCTCCAACCAGTTATTGAGCCAGTAAAGAGTGGATTGTTACATGGCGACACTCATACAATAAATTTTTGTCTTGACAACACTTACTACAATAGATCAGAAAGCAAATTCTACTTACATTGTCAAGGAGACTTCTGATTTCATTGACGGGCAGACTGACAGCAGCAAAAATAATGTTTCCGGATTTCCTCTTCTGAGTACTTGGCATTTTATAATCACCTTTGACAACCGATCTAAGTTGTTCTACTACTTGTTCAACAGCGACTTCAAATGGAACCTGGAAGCATACAAATCACGCTGATTACAGTAAAGCAAAGATGTGCGGCTTGGGAGCAAGGAGAAGGGAAAAACTTGATCTCTTTATTGTGTGTGTACTGTACGTGTGTGTACGGGCAGGACAAGAGTAATTTTTTTTTATGGATTTAGCAACCCATACAGAGATGTAAATTGACCTGACCTAACCGAGGAAAAAAAACATTACTACTCCGTATTAAAATGGTTACCGGGCGTTATGAACAACCAAAGTGCAAGAATTCATCACAGTGAAGCACTAAAAATGTACACCAACCTGAATGGAGTTAAGATAATCAGCACTGGCACATAGAGTTTCTCTCAATTGCTTCTCCCATTTAGCCCAGTCGTTTGCATATGATCCTTTTGTGGACTCCAGCCTAAATTAAAGGCAGAACGTGAATTCTTAAGAGGTTGCAACCAGATAAGAAAGAAAAGATCAAAGAACAAATTAATAACACTCCAAAGACAAATGGTGAAGATACTAAAAAATTAATAACACTCCGAATACTCCTTCAGTTAGTCAATTACTACATCGCAACCTTGTAGCACTGATGGTGGAAGAAATACAAACTTAAATAACACGATTTCAAGCAAAATTAGAAATACATTGATTCATCTTTCACCAAAACGAATCTACGTTCTATTGGACTTGACTTAAATTTGAAAATTTTGTCCTTATTTGAATTTTTTTTGCATTTGTTAGTTTTGCGCCAAACTTTTATGGGTTATTGATTTGTCTCGACAAGAGGAATTGGAAAAGTAAATTTTTTTTACTTTTACCCAAGTATTTTGAGAAATAACCACCTTTTAGCGCTGTCATTTTTGCGTTAAAAAATGGTTATTTCTCAAAATACTTGGGTAAAAGTGCCAAAATTTTACTTTTCCGATTCCTTTCATCGAGACGAATCAATAACCCACAAAAATTTAGTGCAAAACTTACAAATGTGGAAAAAATTCAAATAAAGACAACTTTCAGATTTAAGTTTAAGTTAAGTCCAATGTGTTCTTTTAAACTTATCTTAAAATAAGTTGGCTTGTCATTATTTGAATTTTTTTCGCATCTGTTAGTTTGTGCCAAACTTTTGTGGATTATTAATTCATCTCGACGAGAGGAATTGGAATAGTAAAAAAAAATTACTTTTATCCAAGTATTTTGAGAAATAACCACTTTTTAGCAGAAAAAGTGAAATAGGTAGACTTATTTTGAGAAATAAGTGGTTATTTCCCAAAATATTTCAGTAAAAGTAATTTTTTTTTACTTTTCCGATTCCTCTCGTTGAGACGAATAAATAATCCACAAAAATTTGGTACAAAACTAACAAATGCGAAAAAAATTCAAATAATGACAAACCAACTTATTTTAAGATAAGTTCATGCTAACTAATGTTAAGATGTTTCTTGTGCCTGGTTTTTTTTTTTTTTTTTGATCGGCATTTCTTGTGGCTGGTTCAGAAGGATAAATTGCTGGCCAGCTGGAACAAGCTATATAGGCATCTCTTCGAAAGTGCTCATAATCATCTTGAGCACTCATTTGAAACAATTCTACACAGTTATGGAACACACACAGTTAACAGAAAGTTACGGAGTCATCACCACATTCATCGTTTCAGTCCAAAAACTAATCAATGCAGTATTGCATTGTGACTTTGCAGTTTCAAATAGAACAAATGACAATGAACAAACATTCTTCTAAGGACAAACAATTACTGACCTGCCGTGTCTTGTTTGGTGAAGCTTGAACAGATTTATTCCCTCCTCTAGAATAGACTTCAATGAATCAGGCAGAGGACTCCTACATGTCCCAAAACAACGAAAAATAAGTCACAGACTTCCCCAGAATGTATAGACTAGCCCCTTGCATCTCGTCTGAAGTAGTCTCAACTTGTAGAAACATGTCAAACATAAGTAACGCCAACTGATATATGTTCCAACTAATAGCAAACATACTAACAATAGACGTGCAATCAGGTTACGCTAATTTCAATTAACTACAAAGAACAGCAATATAATACTATAGGAATGGAGAATAAAACAAAGAGATCGAAGTGGGAGTAAACAATACTGACCTATCAGGCTTCAGTAAAGGCATCTTCACAAGTGAACCAAAACGTTCAATTAGCTCACCCTCAAATTCCTTGCGGCTCTGAGAAGTGTAAGCAGAAAAGGATCACAGAATGCGTTCATGACTATAAATCTGCATTCTCTGTGTTAATGCATCCAACTCAACCCAATTGGCAATGAGTGGAGAAGTTGCGCAGGCTCATATACTAGTTTTGGAGGTTATAATTAACCAATGTGGGACAAGCTCTAATACTCCCCTGCAGGTGCAACCCCTAACCCACAGGCGGAGAGGGTAAATAATGGATCCATAACATAGGGATTAAACAAACAACGAAACAAGGTGCACTTAAGGCACAAACAATGGGGCAAACAATCAAGAGAGTCTTGTCGAAAGCTTGGCTCTGCCAACTCAAAATCAATTGGTAATGATTAGAGATGCCGTCCAGGCTCATATACTAGTTTTGGAGGTTATAATAATTAACTAATGTGGGACAAGCTCTAACACCCTGAAAGAATGTAAAAAACTTACCTTCCCATCGTAAAGGTTATAGAACATTAGCAGAACATATCCGGCATTGGGAGAGTTCTTATCAAGATTCCCCTTCACGATTGACAAAGGAAAAGTCATGGAGATGCAAATCATACCAAGAGGGGTTCAAATGTAAAATCAGCTATCAAAATAGCATAGATAAACAAGTACCGGATGATTCACTCGTTGAAGCACACGAAACATGAAAACCGATAACGCATCAAGTGAAAAAGGGTTTGTTTCAGTTCCTGAAAATTAAAACAGCAACTTAGATACATAAGTAAAGACACAAGGATGTTCCAGCTCTAACAATACATCAATAAGTTTTTCTTAGATCTATAACCAAAGGAGTTCAACCAGTTACATAAAAAAAAAATTAACAAAAAACGGGGAGAGATATGAAAAGAAATAGAACTTATAAGCCTCCACAGTGCAACTCTTCTGACAAATATGTCAACAGGGTCCTCTTGGACATCCTAACCTAGTCAATCTGAGAGAATTAGCTGGAACCAAAACCAAACAGAGCCTCAAGGCCCAACCATTGGCCTAATAGTGCATATCCATGCATTTTCTGTGGTCTGATTTTTCCCTTATTCTCCTGACGAGTACCATCTTTTTTGCAGTTGTAGGGTACGCCTTTTTAGGATGAATGAATGTGATTTCATTTGTAAGGAGAAGGGAGGCACACCTTTCAGTTGATGGCTGAGCATATCCGGAATTTCTGACAGAGATTTTTTAAGTTTTGATGCATTGGTTGCTAGTTGCCTCGTATAGGATGGAAACCTACGTTTCTCCTTAAGTTCTTGCCCTTGCGGAACCGAGAGGAAATTATGCATTGCAAACTTATTAAACTGATGATAAAAAAAAAAAACTTATTAAACTGTAGTTGCAGCTAAATCTCTATTCATTGGCTCTTTAGGCTCTGTTTGGTTTGGTTTTAGTTCCAGGCTGCCTTCCAGCTAATTCTCTCAGACTGACTAGGTTAGGATGTCCAAGAGAAACTATTGACATATTTGTCAGAACATTCAGAAAGTTAAAAACAACAAATCCAGCATATGCATCAAAGCAATTAAACTAGCAAGGTGAAGCTAAAACATGGTAAAACTAGTTTAAAGCTTGAAACCAATAAATTTCGAGAATAAACACCTGAAGGAAGAGCTAGGCATTACCTTCAGAATCAGGTACAACAGGAACTGCAGATGCTCTTGTGTTTCTGCACATTTCTTCAATCTGTGCAATAAACAAATAGAAGATATGAGGAAAATCTGGTGAAAGAACACAAAATGCATCCAGAATAATCATCTGCTTAGCTCCTTCAAGATTGCATTTTACCTAAACCAGTACCTCCTCTCTTATGAATCCAAATATACACAACCATTTGGAATAAAAATTAGCATACGCACTTTTTTTCACCTGAAGTAGTGGTCGTAAAATGTATCAAGGAGATGCCACCCATTTACAGAAGACGATAACAAAAACCTATAAGACTAGAAGCCTAGAGCACAAAAGAGTCCATTGTACTTGCATAATAAGGTAATGGATGAAAACTACAAAAGATCTAGGCTAGCCGCAACTAGCCCCGATATACAACCAAAAATAATATCAAGAAACGGCTCCCCAGCCGAAATGGGCTTCTACACGCCTGGAAAGAATCTTTTATTCCATTCCATCCAGCTAAGTAACAATAGGGCAACAAAAGAATCTAGGTTATTATATTCCTGCTCTGCCTTGCTCACTCGGCAACCCTCCAGCTCCCCAGAACCCTGGCCACATCTCCATCAAGCATCCATCAAATCCCAAACACATCGACAAGACAACAAAATTCCAAGACCTAGACAATGAATGGGAGGTGTGAATGTGACTCCCCAGTTTTTTTGCATATGCAGCACCAGTTGACCAAGACATTCTGTCTCCTGAGTGAGGTTGTCAATCAAAAATTATTTTCCATGAGCCACCATCCAAACCAAAAAATGGACCACCGTGGTAGGACCCACCACCTTCCAAACGTCCTGCGAACATAGCCATCCACCTCACCTGAGCTCCCCCTTAGTGCCTGAATAAAGGAGGATAATTTCTGCTCGTCCAACAAACGCTATACTCCCTCACCAGACTCAAAGCAAGCAAACCAAGAAATTTGTTAAAACTCCCAATCCAGCAAAGGCCTCCAAAGCCAAATATCCCTTAACATCCAATTTGCATGAATATCCAAATAATTTTCCATAGATTTCTCCAGATCCACCATGAGAAAAAAAATAGTGGGAAAAACACATTAGTCTACACCTGTACCCAGACACACATGCGCATTACGCATTCAAATCACTGGTACATGTGTCCATATTGGCATGACTCATCAAGTCTATTCGCCTCCTGTCAAATCTTTTGCACACCTAAGGCTGGACATTCCCATAGTTCACATTAAAAACAAGATTTCCGACAGTTACTATACAAAATCAAGGCAGCGAGTCATTCTGTATTATATTGACGATAACCAAGACCAACGAAACACAACTAGGAAATAGGTGGTCTACTGTTTATCACTTGATTAAGATAGGCAATAGTCCACACATAATGGCATAATCCTCCACCCTATAACGTTGTGAGAACCGAATTATCACAAGCTTTGAACTGGAATTTCCACACCAATCCTCCACAACAAGGATTTGCAAAAGCCACCAACCCGTACATTCAGAATTTCTGCACCAAACTTGTGGGAAGTATTTTTTTCCATGAAATAACCTCAGAGATTGACAAGCTTATCACAATGTATGCATGGTAGACAATATAATAAAATCGGGCAAGATGAAAAAAACCAAGAAATACAGACAAGATAAGCTCAGGCTTTAATCAACTTATAATATCAATTTGTGACAGCTCAAGGCAGAAGATGGTAGATTACCAAGGAAAATTGGTTACAACGGGGATGCCCTTTTGTCTTCTAGACAACAACGCAACTGGATATAATAATCCATCCCCAAAATCAGATCAACATATTCCTATCTTTGTTTCGCATCTCTCCAGAAAACAAGAGACACAGTGTAGCCACACGTTAAGAACTACGGTTCAACACATATCCAATGTGAATCTCTCGCCAAGAACACCTAATAATGAAATAGTCTTTGTGATGCAACCACATTAAAAAATGTATCTTCTATCACCTGTGTCTAAATTTACAAAGAAAAAAACTGAAAGAAATGTCACTATTTCCTTTTCTTTTACTACCAAAGGTCCAAAGCTTTCATTTTATTGAAAAAGTAGCGTAATGATTCATACAGTTAACAAGGATAAAGAAAATAAAAAGATGAGTTACCCTTGACCAAACTTCTTCATTTGGGGCATTCTTGTCAGCAAGGATAACAGAATAATGCTTTCTCCTGCATTGTTCATTAACTTTATCCCAATATTTTCCTGGTGATATAAGAACCAATATGAGTAACAAATACTATTAGCTACACCTATAGCCTAGAAAATAAGAAATAAAGGCTTATTGTCAAATATGCATACGATAAGCCTTCTTCCCTCCAATACAAGTGCTAAGTCTTAGCATGAATATCAGACTTGAAACATTCGTATTATGACTGGGTTAGCACTACATAAAATGACATCCATCACATACTGGATCCAAGAAAATGCAATAGCGCTGTCAGCATTCTTGAATTCTTCCTTCTCAATTCCTTTCCCCAGCAAGGCCATTGACTGAAGTTATTTCATGTGATTTCAAATAGAGGATTTTGTTCTCATCACCTATTATTTCTTCAGAGACAAGACCTCCATTTCTACCAGTTTAATCTAAATTAAGCATAAAAGAAGCCATCATAATTGTTGAATTGAGCACTTCAGTGGTGAAAGTATTTTATAATAGCACACATTACAATTGGCCAATTTCTCCTTAACACCTGCTGAAGGCATAACAGTTAAGAAATCTAATTTTGCTAAAAATATTTAGGAGTTTTGGAATACATGTTCAATAACTTTCTTTCTTGCATTAAACCTTAGATAACCTCCACTTATAAGTCAAATATTTAACTATTTTTCCCACCAAGGTAATTAGTGCATTCATACCTCTAACCGATTATGTTTCTAGTTACAATTTAGAGGAAGGATAGTTGCAACACTACCTCTTCCTCATATGGACACCAATTGCAGACTAAAGGGCTTTTGGCTTAGTATAACAGCATAGACATGTAGACTAAAGATAGGTAGACAAATGGTAACAAGATTGCCATAATTTGCAGATCCAACAAAAGAAAATGACTCCAATATCAGTTCATCAAAGCAGCATGAAGCATATAATATTTACTGGGATCAAATAAGATATTACCAAAGCACTATACACAATTAAGAAATATCATAACTTAAGTAAATGTAACAGATTACATCAGGAAACAGTAAGAATGGCCAATTTTGACCACTATTATACACGTGTATTCCAAAGCATCATCAATATAACAGTTTCGCAAAAATATCTCATACCTTTAATAAGATCACCCATCATACTATTAACTGGACGATCATCTCCAAGACCTTCTGGGGCATTTACAATTTCTTTACAGAGTGCAGATTTTGCACAACCAGGTATTCCTGAAAATGGAAATTCGTAGTTGGATGTGAAGATAAATCCAAAACCTAAGATTGAATTCTCGAAGTTTTTAACAAGAAAGAAAATATGTTGACTGGCTATATATATTCAGAAGAAAAACATGAATATAACTCAACCCAACAAAGAGTTAATTAAGATGACAAATTTCAAGTTAGAATATTAGAAAACTCAATAGAGAGATGACAGCGAAACTGATAATTTAAAGGAGATTTAGAGACATGTTAACAAGGACTAAGGACTTTCAACATGCAATTTTGGCTGAGCACATAACGGGAAAGCTTTACTAACAAATGGAGCTTGGTGATTTGGTTGTCTTTCACACTCACCTATGCCTTCAACGGAAGGAAATCCATATGCACCAAGAAGGGGGAAAAACATAGTCTCCAAGGTGTATTTACACAAACTCATCCAGATGGAAAGCAAGAAGACTTGTAGAATATAGAGATAGAGATGAAAAAGGAGGAGAAAATAAAATGGGTGAGAGAGAGAGAGAGTAACCTATCCCCTTAAAGGAAGGAAATCCATATGCACCACCAAGAAAGGGAAAACAATATCCCCAAGGTTTATTTACACAAACTTGTCCAGATGGAAAGCAAGAAGTCTTGTAAGGTCGACTCAATTTCCATGAGCAACTCTATATGACAACCTCACAAGACAGGCCAAACCCGAGCTCAGCCACAACTTAAAGAGGTTCGATTTGAGTGAGCCGTTAACAGAACTCGTCTTGAGCTCAACTCCAGCTCCTTGATTGTCAACAAAACAATACACTGCCAATCAGCTTATCAAGCCAAGCTCAATTAACTAAAGAACTTCAAACCATGATCTAGCTTAACTCTTTTCCCTCACAAGCGAAACTCGAATGACTTTAGTTGATTAGCTGGCCACAGTTATAGCCCATAAATTCTGGCCAAATAATAAGTTGGAGAGTTTTTGGCCGCTCACACATAGCACCCACACTTCCTTACTATCCACACTGGATTTATGCAGATAAGATGATCTTTAAGTGTTTGGCTGCTTCCCTATTGGTTTTTAAATTATAAAGAAAAATGACTTCTATCCAATAGCTATTCTGATATGGTGTTCCTATTTTGTAGAACTCCGTGTGCATGCAATTCTACAAAGTTGATGACCAGACACATTATTTTTCTCTCCCAAGATAATATGCTGGGACAAATTGCATACATAACAAGCTAAGGGAAGTCTCATGTGGAAGATGATAGGAATTTGATGGCTTAGGGTTAGGAACAATGGAGGTCAAGAGGATGAGACTTAAGCAAGTCCAAGAGAGAAAAGGAGAGATGACAAGATATTATATGCCTAGCCAATTTGTAGGGGATAGAACCAAAGGAGATTTCATTAGGAAAATCTCTTTGTAGCGCCAATTGAAAATATTTGTTTTTGTGCAACAACTGTTAAAGCATCCAATTAAAAATCAATTGGCAATGAGTGGAAAGGCTGCCCAGGCACATATACTACTATAGTTTTGGAGTTTATAATTAACTAATCGGAGACAGGCTCTAACACTCCCCTTGCACGTGCAACCCCTGACCCACTCGCAGAGAGGTAAATAAAGGACCCATGACGGAGGGATCACAACGCAACAAGGTGCGCTTAAGGCACAAACAACAAGGCAATCAATCAAGAGAGTTTTGCCCAAACACCTCCACAAGCCTAACTCTGATACCATGTTAAAGCATCCAACTCAAAACATATTGGCAATGAGTGGAAAAGCCGCCTAGGCTCATATATTAGTTTTGGAGGTTATAATTAACCAATGTAAGACAAGCTCTAACACAACCAAATAAGTAACCAAAAGTTTCAATAATTAGGATCGACTTGACTCAAAAAGTGTGCCAATTTTGTATAGAATATAAAGTTCATAATTTCCATTACTACATTACGAGATCCATTCAATGGAGGACAGGTGGCACACCCCTCGGTCCGAGAAAACATAAGTAGTGCAGATCCTAGGCCTGTCTCTATTGAACGGAAGCAATACCACAAACAGGTAAATGACATTGTGGAGGTTGTGACCACGTCACTTGCATGCTTTTGCAAGCTGCCCTGTCCTGCCTGCACTACGGAGGCCCTGTCACATCTGCATTAAGCATGCTGTCAAGCCTGCACTACGCGGGCGCAGAGCAGGTTAGCCACCCATATCAGATGGCAGTGATAGTCAGTGCCACCCATATCAGATGGCAGTGATAGTCAGTCCTTGTCTCCTTGGGTCTCTGTCTCTCCAATGGTCCCACACAGGATTGCTTGGGCTAGCAGGTGAAGGTGGCCTTGCGGTCCCCTAGGGGAATCAAGCAGTAGGTTTGTTATAAGTAAGTCTACAAGTTACAACAAAGAGGCCTAGGCGAAGGGAGTGTGCTCCAATCCATGCTTTATATATGAATCATCAATGGTATTCCCTTTTTCCGTGGTAGGACGCAAACCTGGCAGGCTAAGTGGCGACAGTGCATAGGTGTAGCCAAAATAATCATCTCATGCCAGATTAAACTTTTTATTATGCAACATCATGAATTCTCGTAGAGTATTGTAGCGACTTAAATTTCTCTCCTATAAATTTATACCTGGAAAGAATACCATCAGAGCCTCATCCTTGGCCACAGTATCCTTGGTAGAAGTACTTGAGCTTGGAGGTGCTTCCTCTTTCTCTGTATGAAGATCTCCCTCTTCATCTCTACCTCCCTCAACAATTGCCATGAAATCTTCAGCACTCACTAAGTTCCCAGCAGATCCTATCAGAGCCTGATTCTGTTGGCTACGTTTTGCATACTGTTCAAGAAATGGTTCCGCTTCACTAAGGTAAGTGGATGATGACAACGCTTTCTTCCCATACTTCCTTCGTATGTAAACCGCCCTATACACAGAATAACATGTATTCAGCATGCCGCACGTTGCATCCCGGAAGTGTAAAACCAAATAGAAAATGCAGCAAGTGCAAAAATAAACAGCATTACCATTCATCCAGCATCTTGCTGAGTTGATTCTGCTTTTCTTGGGAAGTGTTCCATATTTTCATTTGCCTAAAATGTAAAAAATAGTCACTGACAATATTCTCAAAAAACATGTGCAATACAAATATGAGCATAATTGGTCCCCATATCAACGATGTCATAGTTGCACTCATCCACTTGGCTTTGCACTTTGAAACTAAAAATGCTCTCAGTTGAAATAATTTGAAAAGTAATATGCAGACCGCAAGAACCTATAATGGCATCATTTGGACGTTCTGACACAATGTTTCAAACACAGGATCAAATAACTACAAGAGAAAAGCCATACTATGTAGGTCAGAGATGCAAAGCACCTCAAACTTAGGTACAATAGATGTAAGTCACGTAACAGCTTCTATCAACTATAATGACCTTAAAAATTGGCATTGTCCTGTTCGGCTGTTCCTAATATTACTTTCTGAACAGATTGGTCTCTTTTCCAAAGGCTCCTCTTATGTTGTGAATACAAAATCAAATAGTATTTTTTGAATGATTCCTATGTTGTGAGGGAAAATAATTCAATGAACTAGTGAAACTGTCTTTGTAAAAAGCCACCATTGGAACCTAATCTTGCAAAAGTGCACTTTAGTACTCAAAGGTGCAAATTTAAAGGATCCAAGGATCTGAGCCATACATGTTTAGTTATATGACTAAGCTGAAACAAATATTAAGCAGAAGTACCCGAAACTATACTAAGAAAAATGATAGCCCAAAAGCTCCCAATAGCCTCCAATGAGATGAATACAGGATAAAGCACATTGTAAATACAAAAATCATACCACTAGAGAAACACAATCTAAAAAACAAAACTCACGCCCCTAGAAATTTTGTCAGCTGTGGAACCATTGGAACCATAATTGGGGAGGAGAAAAAACAGGGGTATATCAGACTGGTTGCATTCTGAATATGTGGAGCACACAAAGCACAAGAAACCTAGGCATGCTTCAACCGCAACTCAAGTGTCCCTATTACTATCTATGCATAATTGCATACAGACACTCGTATCAAGAGGATTCATAAGAGTCAAAAATTCTCCACTTGCCAGAATTTTACACAGAATTTTATCCACAGAATTTTACAAAAATTCTCCACTTGCCAGACTATTACACATATCAAGTGACAGTGTGTTTAAGAAACACATTTATATACAATTTGTAATAATAGATCACAATCAAACACATATAGAGACTCCAACTTATTATAATCACATCAGCCAAAGAAATCTTTTCTAATCTTACACAAATTTCTCCAATGCAACAAAACTAAATAACTCATCATGCTCCTCCAGATCCAACCATAACTTGGTGAAAATACGGACAATTTTACCTCAGATAATAGGTCTTGTAAGCAGCCGGACCTTGCTTGAAAAGAATTGACAAGCCATTGCGGATTAAAAAGGTTCGCAACTGTGCAGCACAAGAAGAACAATGATGAATGTGTGATCTTCCAGAATATCTGAAGAGAACATAGTGGAAAGGAGCAAATAGTACATATTCAACAGAACACAAGGCCCTACGTTTGAAATTAAAAGAAGAAAACTGATTTTCTACTAAGTTGTTTTAGTTGGATAAAAAAGATAATTGGCAGGTAATCAATATCAAAAGACAAAACAACTAGACCAAAGATCTAAAATGGTGATCTTCAATCTGCAATCGAGGTAGTGAGATTATCATCATCCACATTTGCTTATCTACTAAATGGTTTTGCGCCTTGGCCTGCATACCTTATATGTCAGAAATTTCAACTTGATCATCAAATTTGCATCTTCATCAGCTAAGCCATCTTTTCTTGATGTTCCGTCACTGTTATTGACGTTTTCCACTAAATCATTGCTGTTTTTGTCCATTTCAGCAACTTTCTCCTTGTTTGCCTTGAACAAATTTATGTCAACAAAAAACCCTGGAAAAGTAAGAACCACCACGTCATTTAACAGAAAATGAGCACTTAATAAAGTGATCAAAATGTCACAAAAACATTCGTGCACAACTTTCACTAGTGTTACTAGATTTCTAAAATCAACACCATCAGTGTAGGTTTCACTATCATTTCTGAATAACATATACACTTCATCATCCTACTTGTATTCTTGCAACAAGTCCTATGACTGCTATTGACCAGTGTCACTTCAGAGTCTTGTTTACTGCAATGATCAAGGGATCTGGATCATCTGATCCAACTTACAGTTGACATCATACCTCTCTTCAAGGTGGTTGGGGGTAAGATAAAGTATATGGCTTATCTGCAGCCCCAGTGATCAAACCGTCCCAAAGTGTTTTAAATGGTCCAGATTTGTCATTAATATCTTACCGGTAGGATACTTTAACACATTTGAATCATTGAGTGTATAGATAAACGGCCGAGAATCAACTGTAGAGGCTCCTTTGCAATCCAACTGTAGAGAAGTCAGGTCCTAGACTCCTAGGATAAATGTCCGAAAGGGCTTGAAGAAGGGACACTTCTCCAGGTTGCAAAATCTAAAGTTCTTACTAGAACTCATTATAAAATAATAAGACAGACAGTTACCTCGATATAGAGGCCATAATCCTGGTTTGTTTCTGAAACACAAAAAAGGATGTTCAGTCAAGAAATGGAAGGACCATGCATAGCGAAAAAATGAATTCCATCATCCATGATATATGTCAAGCAAAAGACCAGATGAATCACTCATTTACAAGTTTGAGTTTAAAAGGTACCTCATCTCTTTCTGATATCGTCGAAACACTGAATCGTTGTGGACATGAATAACCATTTTAAAATACAGTTCGTCAGTAGATGCAGAACCAACTTTGTGGAAATTATGGTAACACTTGAAGGCTGCAGAAAAGTGCCTCTCTCTCATCAGCTGAACCATTTCCTGACTTGAACAAAGAATCGAAGTTAAAATCGTGGAGAAGTAAGAATAAGAGGTCAGGAAAAAAATTCTACAACATTGATGTATCCAACATGAAGCCACGAAATATAAAAAACGGCGATTAACAAAATCATAATATCAGATGGGCTCAATAGGATTGTTATGCTCAGACAGAATCATTTAAAGCATCAACAGGCCAAATAAGGATATAATAGCAAACCAAAAAGCCCGAGCAGTAAAGCCATGGATATGCAGTAGAGATACTCAAAATATACTCCTATCTTCTTTCCATCAGACCATATATCAATATTAAATTGATTCCAAAATGTACAAAACAGAAAACAGATAAACCGTTATCTAAGTAGTTTATAACCAGGAAAATTCTGCAACACCTAAAGCCTCACTTGCCAGTTATTTACTTATTCATTAACTTTTTATAAGCAAGTAGCAAAAAATTCTGACCTGCAATTTAGTGGTTGAAAAATCAGCAGGGTGCGCTTGCAAAAACTTTGAAAGAACAGAACGATCAGCGATTCGAGAATGTGAATCAGTTGCTCCGTTTCCCAACCAATCTACATAGTTGGGGCAGAAAGACGTGCCAACGCTCTCAAGAAGTGCTTTTATTTGCTGCAGTAGAGAGCCAGAAGTGCCAACACTCTCAAAAAAATGATTTAAGAATGAAACAAGTCTAAATTTTGGAACATCATACTGAAAGGACCTGGTTACCTGATTTTCATTTGACCTATTTGCAGCACATATCTCCCGCAAGCTGGGTCCAAGATCCAGGTTGGCTAATATACGATGCAATAATAGGCAAATTACAAACAACATAAAAATTATTAAAAATACATTGCCAACACAATTATCAAACTTAAAAGAAGAATGACAACTCAACCAAACATTGCAAATGTTTAGTAAGGACAACTACATGGAAGTAATTGTGATGAGAACAATGAATGGGAAAGGTGAGTGCCACAGGTGGTGGCAATGAAAATCAGATCAGAGAATATTTAATGAGATAGTCCCACCATGTGTGTAAACCAACTAATAGACATACCAGGTGGAAGGTACCAAAAGGACAAGAGGAAGGCCAAATAAAGAGTCAAAGACATGGTGTATAATACTCTGACTCAAGCTCAGGGTGTCTTAGAACAGAACCAATTGGTGAACAATGGAACAAATCCAGACAGCCAGTCCCAAGTGATTGAAATGAAGACTACTCAAGTCAAGCAGACAATTAATGCAGGATGTGAATACAGGACAAGAGGAAGGACAAATAAAGAGTCAAAGACATGGTGTATAATACTCGGACTCAAGCTCAGGGTGTCTTAGAACAGAACCAATTCGTGAACAATGGAACAAATAGTCCCAAGTGATTGGAATGAAGACTACTCAAGTCAAGCAGACAATTAATGCAGGATGTGAATACAGGACGAAAACAATGTTGTCTTTGTACAGATCTGCTTTGGTGACATTCACACCAAAAAGTTCTTTGTTTTGAATGTATGTTCATTTGAAACCTTTCCACAAGTCATGTTCCCTTTTACAGTAATCATAGTAACTCATAGCTAGAATGCAGATTCCAGTGACTCCCATGTGAGTCAATTCTTCGGTAACCCAACAACAAACAAAGCCATATCTCAGGCCCTCAGCTAATGTTAGAAAGGTTCTTTTTTCCATATAATCAACCAGGAATGCTAAAAATTGTTTAATAATCAAGAAAAATGTTCCACCCCCTTTTAGTTTTCCTTTTTCCCCCTTCTGTTATCCTTTATTTTTTTACACTTGCAACCAAAAACATATGTATTTGCTCAATACACCTCACCTTTATTCAACCAATTCCAAAGCTCAAACTCTGGGAAAGCAGAAATAGCTGACATTCAAAATCTTTAAAACCTCGTCTTCAGGTTCAGTAAATTAGCCACTTCACTAAACCTTTGATTGGCGAATCTAGATGTCTCAACTTAAGTTACATTCTAACCCTCCAATGAGACAATTAAGTTTAAATTTAAAGACATAAGCTGAGTCAGCTGACAAATGAAAGGAAAGAGTGACAAGACTGAAGCTGACAAATGAAATGACTAGAACAGAGAATACTCGTAACGAAACATTCAAAGAGCAAAGAGCATAAGATGCATAACAGTACCTCCCTCAAAAGGTTGCAGTGGAAAATCTCTTAAAACCTGCTCCATATGTTTTGAGCTCTCATGGCTCACTATACGGGCCACAAGACCCTCCAAGATTTCACCCTGCACCTTTATATGGTCTTTGGATCCTGCATATCAAGCTAGCCAATTTATTATTCAGCAGAGCTTGAAAACATTAGCTAAAGGGACAACAATATTGGCTTAGCATATTACAAGAACCCTGGACAACGGGAACATTATAGCCTTACAAGGTAACTCATCAAAAAATCTGTCAAAAAACTCATGTTGCAGGGTGTGCTCAATTATAAATTCACATTTTCTATAATTTTGCAAACAAACCTTTCAAAGCAAACTACAAAAATAAGGCCCACTAGTCCATGACTATAGTTTGTTTTTGCCAAACCTGTTTCCTATTTTTGACATTTCCAGTTGTTAGATCACCCAATTGTCCCAAAAGCTTAAGCTATCCAGAACTTGTACCCAACCATGTCTATCAAGCTACTCAACACAACCTCAAACAGACGCGGAGAGGTAACCAAAATGAACTTAATTTGAAGCACAAACAAATACAGAACAGATTGTGCACTAACAAACAATACGGGGAACAAACACGGACAGCGAGACTTGAACCCAGGGTCCAGAGAGCTCTTATTCCATGTTAGATAGTAGTAAATTTGCTCAACAACGTACATCAAGCTATTCAACACCAATTACACTTCAACATTTAATTCAAGAAATAAAAAGCATCTATTAGAAGCAATACATAGAGCTAGAATGTTTAGTAAATAAAATCAGCTAGAGATGCTAATGCCTACGGGTCCAAAGGCCAAACAACGAATTACCCTAAACACAAGGAGGTGTTGATGTCAAAGTATGTTAGAAAAGGAAGCTGGAAATTGTGGTCTACAAAGCAAGATGTAAGAGAGAGAAGAGTGATCAGGAGCAGAACAGCAAAACCACTTATTAGTTGGAGTTGAGAAACAGTAAGAGTTCGCATGAAGAAAAAGAGACACAGACAGGGGCACATGCTCACCACCATTTAACATAGATAAATACATCTTACACTTTTGTATAGCTAAATATTAATCTACCATATGTGCACATCGAAGAACATAAATATCCCTAACTTTTATGGAAACAAATTCACAATTAATGTCATTGTAGAGTCTTTTCTCCCAAAGAATAACGAGACCGAAAAACACTTTGTTGCAAGAAACACAACCTTGGAGAAAAAGGCTATAGTGCACTGCACTGTTGACATGGTACAGGCTGTAGATAGTATACCCCTTTCATAACACAACCCCGAGATGAGAAAAGCCCTTGACTAAAGTTCATAGGAATACATAAGCATCACCAGAACTAAATATGTAATTATACATCAACTGTACCTGGTACGGATATATCAGCAACTTCATCAAGAGCCTTACATACAGGCACTGCTGTTCCTTCCTCGCAGAGTGCATCATAGGCAGCAAAAAACGATGTCACTGATTTCCTAGAGTAAGAACACAGATAAATCAGACATAAAAGCTTTGATCCTGAGTCAAGTTTTCCATGGAAAAACTAAATAATCAACCATCAGAGTGCATACTGGACCAAACTTAAAGCCCCAACAAGAAAGCAATTGTCATACAAAAAAAACTAGCGATGCATTCCTTAGGCAACAGAAGGCGTTCTCTACTAATGCCTGATGTTCCTGATGTAATTCTCATGTTCTTAAATCATGTTCATGCGACTCAATTGCAAGGATATCTACAATTCTGTAGTCGCTAGTTCTCTTAAAACAAATGAAAACAAATGTAGAATGACAAATGAATACTTTTAGGTGTTGCAAACAGAATCTTCTACAGTTCAGAATCGCAGGGTAGCCAAACCATAAAATAAAATTCTTCATAATTCCTCGAAACAAAAATCTGGGAAAATTCATACTCTTCCACTGTAGCCAAGGGTAAATACTAAATAGCCATCTATGCCTAATAATTAAAGAGATACAATCTATATCACAAGAAGAGTACTAGGTCTGGGGCAAGCCAAGGGATAAAAGTCAAAATAGCAGCACAAAAAATGCAATTAGACCAACACACATTACAACAGCTCTAGAAAATTCTACTCTCATTGTTTATCATTTAGAAAATTCTACTGCCATCACCTTGTTGAGAATAACCAGATATGATTTGTCGGAAGGCACCATTCCCTACAAAAGGCGATTATATCAGGAGTTGAGTAGAACATTGGTTTTCCATTGCCTAATTCCGCGACTGCGGTCACAACCACTGCTCAAGAAAATAAAGGACACAACCATCAGGATAAATATGACCATGGCATAAGGCAGATGAGAAACATCCTTGATGATAAGAAACTCAGACATTTTTCCTAACAGTATAAGCTAAGGAAGAAGCCAATATATAAGAAATGAAAATGAGTGCCATGAATTGGTGCAGATTCATCACCCGATTTTTTTAAAGAAAATATAACCTCTTAGGGGAGGTTTTTTGGGGGTCTGCTTGGAAAAGAAATGTTGAGTAGCACATATCTAGCAGTATGTGAAACACAAGCACCAAAAAAACTATTTCCTTCAACAAAAGGCTGCTCAAAGGAATAGGTCTTCAAAATCAATAGTGATGTAAGTTTAGAAGAAACTTGTGCACGATATAATAACCTACATGGACAGGATATTAAGTGCTAAAAGCGGGAAAGGTTTTGTAAAAAGCAAGAAACAAGAGGAAACAAAGGAAACTTATCATAGAAAAGAGAAAGATATATGCTGCAATAAGTATTCACACAAAATATCTTGACACAACCCATAAATACTTGTGTCAAAAAGACAAAGAATAATGTGTAGGTACCAGACTGTCAATAACTCTTCCGTGAAGAAAGAGAAAAGATGTCCTACCGTAGTCATCTCGAGGACGTTGTCCATGGTCTCCCAAAACAGCAGTTACCAGTTCCATTGATACACACATATGATTCCTCTGGAAAATTATTGATGTTAATATTCCCAAACAAAGAAAAATTCTAAAAGAAACAATTGGAATCATGGTTTTTCTCATCAGCTAGAAAGAAAAAAGAAGAAGAAAAAGAAGAAGAAGAAGAAGAAGCAAATGTAAATAAAAATATAAGCATGCTCATCATCATAGTGCACGGGTGTGATACCTAGGACGCAAGGGGTGAGAAAACATGCATAGCTGAGATATGCTAAGAACTGAACTTAAAGACCACCATTCCCACTTTTCTGCAAGTGAAAAGGCCTACATTCCAGTCTGGGAAGAAGACGGAATAGAGTATATCTATGGTAGCAGGAAGAAAAGAAGGTGAAAGGATTCATCGAATCTGAAATCAATAAGATTGGCAAAAGTGCAGAATAATGCTTCACAGAAGGAAATAAAACAATGAGAGGAACAAGGACTCGTCTCAAATCAATAATCAATCCATTGCAGTAGATCCATCATATAAAGAGATCTAGCCACTATGTAAACAAAGAAAGTGCCGACATCCCAAGATGAAGTAACTTCACTAACTTTTAAAAAAAAATACACCGTATGTGAAAAAGTTGCTTAACTTACTCAAGAAATTTTATAATCAGATCGTGCCAATGAATATCAGGTTCCAAAAAAAAAAAAAAAACTCATGTGAAAACATGCCTCAAGGAAGTCATTGAACTGTGCTTGCTTTTTGCAGGCTTCAATTCCCCATGCTTCGCGAAACATCCTTCCAAGAACAAAAACACCGACAGCAGTGTATCTGCACCAAAATCATCGCATCCAGCAAGCTTATTTTTAAATTCAAGTAAAATTATGACATCAGTTACAGACACAAATAATTAAACACTGGAAAACCAAAATGACCATTCCATATATGATTAGAATACTCCTTAAAAGAGCACCCAAAGTTTCTCGCAGCAATCACCCTAATCATGTGATATTCCCTATTGAGTATTTCATATAACTACATCCCATGCAAGCCTGTTTGTCTGATAGCCATGATCTTTCGCAAAATCACCCTTAAACCTACAATTACTATCTTACGGTTCCACTTGCCTCACAAGCTCACAAATGAGAGATGTATGCATGAAGAAGTGGACAAAAATAAGAGCAGTCAATCAAAATAACAATGGACAAGAGTGCAGAGTCATCCACAATAATGTTCCCTCAAAACACCTAGTTCTTTTTTTATCAAAGAAACTATCCAAAAAGAAAAAAAGATACGTTGACGCACATAGTTGTCATTTACCTTGGACAAAACTCAATTGAAGCAAAAAGTTATAGAGCATTCATTTAATCATGTTCACAAGATTTGTAAGAAGTAATACAAATGGACGGTTTGAGAAGTTCCGTAATTTGTTTTGCAAGACTGTGCTTTGGAATTTGTACTACTGTAGTCTGGTGTAATGAAACTACACTTTGGTTTGAAGGTCAAAAACAGGATGAAGAAGGCTAGGAGTAACAAACAAGGGAGTCGCTCCAGTAACTGACCCCTTATACTAGCAAACTCGAAGGCAGTATGGGCACACTCTTGCACAACTTATCCCTGAACTAGACAGATAATGTTAATGCGCATGGGTAAAAATGGAGGAAAATCCGATACGGAGCAGATGAAAACACATTTTCCCTTGGACCCGCTTAAGTGATGTTAAGAGCAAAGAAGAAAATGAACTCCGCCCTTTTTGGAGGCATTTCATTTCCCTTTTTGGAGATATTTCACTAGATTTTGCCTATGAATATGAGAATCTGGGAAGGCCTAAAGCATGAAAAAGAGAGCTTTGCATTTCTGCTTGAATATTCAGTAGCTCTATTTGTATATCGCCGAGTCCCTTCACTTCTTTGTCTCTAGGCGTTGAATCAATTCTGCTTTAACCTCATTAGAGAACCTCAAAGAGTTTCTCTGCTCAATCATACTAAATATCGACTCATTCCAGAATAGCGGAGGCTTAACTTGTAACAACCAGAGGAGTGAGTCTTTTCCTTGTAGTACTCCGTCAAGTGTATCTCGAAACCTCTAATTGTAGAGTAGAATTTACCCTGTAAAAAGAGATTGCAGGGTACCAAAGAGGACAGTCTATTAGAAGGAGTGGCCAATCGTTGTGATAGGAGAGCGGAGAGCCACATGAGGAACTGATAACAAGTTAATGCTTGTGGTTTGGTGGTAAGAAGTTGCGATTGCATCCTAGCTACGAGGTTGTAAGATGCCTAAGTTGTATTTACTTCTTGAATAGTGGATTGTTTCTCAGCTTATACCTTTGGTTTTTCCCCCCTTCGCAGATTTCCACATAAATAGTTCCCTTGTGGTGCTTGATTTCTTTATTTAGTTCCATTTGATATGTAATGGTATTTGTTTTGCTTAATGGAAAATTCAGCTCATACTTGTTAATTAGTAGCAGTTAGTATTTAAGGCCTACTCCCTCTAGTACATCCCTAGCACACTTTAAGTAATACTTGAATACTTGGAAATTAAACCAGAACATCAAAAAAGTTGGAAAGGAGCCGTCAAGGATCACAAATTTTAATCTTACATATTTCCATAGCTATTTTTGGCATAAGCTCCACCCTCATGACCCGCATACATGAAAAGAGACCCTGAATGTTTTAGCGAGACCTGCAAGCAGCAATATCCCCAAATTAAACACTATGTAAAAAACTACAATCAACATTTATGCAGCAATGAAAGTATCATTGGCCATCTAGTAAAAATAATAAATCCCATGATTTGTTCGCACAAATAAGTTCTAAGTAAATTTTGATGAACAAAACTAACAACCAAAGATGTATTTAGTGGAAAACTTGTTAGATAAATCAATAGTCCAAAAAGCATAAGCTGTTTGGAATAAACAAGTTCTCCATAGTAAAAATTAGGAACATAAGTTACAAAACAAACAACCAAAGATGTACTTCGTGAAAAACTTGTTAGATCACCAATTGTGAAAAAACCATAAGTGGTTAGGAGATGGGTCTAGTCCATCAATGTATATCAAGCTCTCTCTCATGTGCCATCCCAACTTGCACATGAGACAAAAACACTCATTATCCCCAGAAGCAGAGTTCACAGGGAGAAATCTAAACCCAACACATCCCAGAATCCAAATCTCTGGTTCCACGTTGGATCATCAAAACTGTGCCAAAAGCTGAAGTTGGTACAAAATATGCCAACATTGTAAGTCAAGCTACCCAACTGTCCCAAAAGCGTAGGTTTACAAATAGGCCCACAAAATTAAGAGGTTTTTTCTAATTTACATAACTGAAAGAGAAGATCTCATCACAGAAAATTAAAGAACTGAGGATTATAGATCTCCAACCTCCATAGTTGCCAAACCTTTGGACACCATCTCTATCATCCTCGTCCTTACCTGAAGCAAACAAAAGCAAGAAAGCAATGACTGATGCAAGTCTAATTTCAGATGTAGCATTGAGACGAAACAAACGACATCATCATCCACTAACTTAGCAGCAAAAATGTAATTATGAAATGTGGAGTAGCTAGCAACGATCACAAAGACGTGGTATACTAAGTATATGCTGCCACACATGAAGACCGACCAAATTTGCCTGACCCCAAACGGGTACTACAAAGGTTTATGGTGGAGGCTTAACATTTGGCTTAACATTTTTTTTAAGACTTCATGACTAATAGTTTCATCTCTGTACTAGCAGACTCTCAAGAATAGTAACATAAATGTGATACAAACTATGCACAGCCCTGCGCACTTCCAATTCCAACACATGCAAAATCTAGCTTCCACTTCAGAGAAAACGGGCGGGAAACCACAAAATGATTCATCCTACAGCTATAATAGAAGGTAGTCAAAGCACCAGACAGACCAAGAAAAAAACTGTGTAGCTATAAATAGCCAATAAACAATGCTAACACGTGCCTATCCATGGATTGTGGAGAATAAGAAAAGGGACTGGCCGCAAGACAATTGACCAGATTACTGCACCAATTCACTTTCAAGACCATTATATTTCAAAGATGGAACCTTTTACTTGCTTGACCAAAATCATTATCCGAGAATCAAGAACCACTGCAAATCATCATTACATTGCTCTCATAGTTGCCATTAGGAGCTTGATGCTTCATGGCATGCAATGTTAAGGAATTCCTGAAATTCTATGATTTAAAAGTTTCATAAAAGATCCTGTTACAATCCATTTCGATTGTAAACCTACTAACCTAATTTCGATCATGAAGTGCACACCCATACCTATACCATAATGCCACATTTATTGAACACTTCTCTGTCATCCACAGAGGTTGCAATTTCTGGTATCAATGAATTTATAATGATAAAGGAAACGTCATGATTATCTAATATAGCTGTGAAATACCATAAGCAATTAACAGATATGTATTGCTTTCATTTCCTTTTAGCGAATAAAAATAGGGAGTAAGTTAAAAAGAGATCATATGATGATTTGAAACTTAATACAAATATATGAGTAAGTTGTTCTAGGTTAATCATTCATACCTCATTAGGACTACAAAACAAAATCAAGTATAATAGAAACAAATTACCTCTTGGTCAGACTTCTCATTCTCGAATTTGGGATAGAAGGTAGCCCTTATTTGCGCAAGGGAGTATGTGGAGTTGTCCACAGTGAAATTCTCCAATATATTACTCTTAAATAACTTGCTCAAATCAGCACTGGTTTTTTCAGCTGTTTGATCAGCAGGTGCTTTTTCAACTTCTATAGCTGTGGCTCCCCTCACTGTTCCATAAGACCTGGGTTTCCAGACAGCATGCTGCCCTTCCACGGGGCCACGGTTCTGTGATCCAACTACCAAATTGTATGGACGGAGTGGCAGCATGGGTATGCCCACTGTTTTCTGCGATACTCGTTGCACCAAGTCTGCTAGTGATAGGTTCAGCTGCCCCCACTGACACACTGTCACTGCGTGGAGACATCCGAGAGGAACCTGGCTTTTCTTTCCATCTTTGTTCCCTGTCCCCAACCCTTATCTGTGTCCAATAATAAAATAATTGTTACAAGATCTCAGGCTACAAAACCGAGACCAAAAGGAATCCAAATCCAAAGCCACCTTTTGTCATTCATAAAATCAAGGTATGCAAATGTAGGGAAATATGCAAGCAATTAAGCAGTTTTCCAGGTTCAAATTATCGCGCAGAGAACAAAAACAAAAGTAAAATATGGAACTAAGAAATTAACAGCATTACCTTTTGGTAAAACAATGCATCAATAGTAAATAAGAGAAACAAAGCGGGGGGGGGGGGGGGGGGGTGGTGGTGTGTGAAAAGATCATTGAAATCACCAATCTGATGCTCCAAAAGCAAAGCTACAAAATACACAGGCACCAAATTTCAAGACAGTAGATATGATACCAAAAAAAAAGGCCTAATCAGTACACTACTTGACGATCACTCATTGGTACAACAAACAAGGCGGGCAAGCTTGTTGCCACATTTGCATGTAGGAATGATCTGAAGCCCAAATAATGAGCTGAAGCCCGAATGATGAACCATTAATTTGATTATCAGCAATTTTAAGATTGTTCTGAATTCTACCTGTCCAAGAGTTGCCAAAAACAATGACTCAAAGGAGTGCAATGGAACTCTTACGCAAATAACAAACTATCTCAAACAATTCCACAATCACAAAACTAAAGAATCTTGCTCACTGCAACCTTTATAACAAGGTCACCAACTTAATTTTCTAATGCAAATATCATCATCACCACTTACATTATACCATGTTCTCTCATTCTCAACCATTCGAAGCCAGGATTCGGATCCGCTCCATAGACACATCAAAATCCAACGCTAAGCTTTTTCAAATCTCACGTCACTGCCAATTTAAAAAACGTTCCTTAACTTCTCCGTTTTCATTACAACAAAAAAATTGACTGACGCGGCTCTATCAATGCCAAAATATTTTGTGTAACTGTGACATCACGTGGCATCACTATTCCGCTCATGGTCTGCCTTGTGCCTTGTGCGCAAGGACTGGGCCCGAGGCCGAGCTGGCCGAATCAGCCTTGCCGGCCCGGCCACGGGCACTACCCCGCGCACACACGGCCACCGCCTACGAGCGGAACGTTGTGCGACATCTCCGTTTCCCGCCAACGACTAATCAAGCAATACAACAGTGATCACAACGAACAATGCACCATCAGTCAATCATATTTGCAAACACAAAACAGGCGAGTTCGGCCGTTCTTATTGTCTCTTCTACGTATATGTTGAGATAAACTCGTCGCGCACAAAAAGATGAGAGATGTTAGGGCACGGTACCTGGTTGTGCGTCATGGTTGGACGGCAGAGCGAGGTGAGGAAACGGAGCGTGCGAGAGGGGAAGGGAGTGGAGTGAGAGAAGAGGAAGGTTCTGGAAGAGTGAGAAGGTGAGGAAGAAGGAGGAGAAGAAGACGACAGTTTGAGATTGAAAACGCAGAATAATCTCTGCGATCCCGACATTCAAGTTGATGTAAGGCGGTGACCAAGTTTTATATATATATATATATATAGAGAGAGAGAGAGAGAGAGAGAGAGAGAGGGGGCACAGGCCACCGCCTTATATATATATATATATATATATATATAGAGAGAGAGAGAGAGAGAGAGAGAGAGAGAGAGGCACAGGCCACCGCCTTGGGGGAAAACGGAAGCAGTCAATGTGACCGTTGGATGTGGTAAAAAAGCACTAACTAATAGGCTCTCTCTGCAATACGCTGCCGCCAGTTCGTTAGCGAAGAGAAAGAAGAGTTGAGTCGATCGAGCGACTCAAGCCTATAATGCGGAGTTCCGGTGCACCCATGGGGGCTTCGTGTTTTGTTTGTTTTAACTGGGGCTGCTCAAAAAATCCGTAAATCGTGAAATCGATCCTGATCGAATCGATTCGTACCTTTTGGATTTTGTTCGTAGATTAATGGTCCGGACATAGATTGAAAAATTAGAAAACCGTGATTCGCGGTTCGTTCACGGATTTTTATTAGAAAACTGTGGATTAACCGAACTAGACCGTGCGATATTTATTTTATATAAATAATATATATACGTGTGTATTTATATAATAAATTGTTAGTAATGTTAATACTTTTTTCCACCAATTTTAGTATTTTATCTTAATAATGAGATATAGTGTAGATGTACATAAAATATAGAAAGTAAATCGTAGCTTTTTCGTATAAATTACGGATAACCCTAGTTGAGTTTCAATAATTCGTTTCTTTTCCGATTTGTTATGTAATGTACTATAATGATACAATCCTACTTGTGTTTTAAATTCTTTTGAATTTGATTTCTAAAGTAAACCTTTGATAGTTTATGTAACAAGTACTTTCTGGTGGTGTTAAACTTAATTCTTAATGTAACATTCTTCCCTTTTAATGTGGAATATATACTTGAGCTTTATTTTTTGCTAAAATCCGTTGACAAAATCGTAACCGATCCGCGAGTCACGGATCGGATTGGAACCGGACCGTAGGACTTTTGGTCCGGACATGAATTTCATTTTGTAAAAACCGTGACTAGCGATTTGGTACTCAGATTCCTAAAAATCCGAACCGGACCGCGAGCGCCCCTAGTTTTACAAACCCCCCCCCGCCCCCTTTTTTTTGCCTGATCTAGGTTAAACTTAGGAATTTTTTTAAATTGATGTTTATCTTTTACTATAGTTTTAAGTAGAAGTTATAAACTAACTCGGTCCAAAATGACTTTTGAAAATTAAATTGAAGAACGGAGAATCCAAAATTACCATTGATAACTTCTAGGATTCGGATTATACTTTTGCAAAAAAAAAAAAACAGCAGATATCATCGGGACGAATTACGTTTTTACTTAACCACCTTTTAAAGTTTAAAACTAAACATCCGCATCTCCCTCTCTACTTGTCCTTTTATGCTATAATAAAGAGTCAAACCCCCAAAATTCCCCTTCAGCCACGCTTTCTCGCTTTTTACTTTGCAAAAGTTGTAGTTTTGCTACGGTGCCTCTTTTCATTCAGCGAGGCACTGTTCATCAAATCATGCAATATTTTGTACTCCTATTTAAAAAGATTATGGAATCCTACAGAGCAGAAACTTGATTATGAGAGCCCAAGAAACGAATATTAATTATGACTCTTCAGAATAAAATGATAAAAAAAATAAGATCTTCGCACCGATTCAAACAAATTAAAATTAGAGTATTTAATTTTTTTAGACTATTTATATATTAAAAAATATGGTTAAAAAATTAAATACTCCAATTTTTTATTCGTTTGAATCGGTCCGAAAATCTTTTTTTTATCATTTTATTCTAAAGGGGCATAATTAATATTTGTCTTTAGAACTCTCATAATTAAGTTTATGCTTTACATAGTCCTAAAGACAAAAAAAAATTATGACTTTTTAGAATAATATGATTAGAAAAATAAAATTTTCGCACCGTTTCAAATGGAAAGAAAATTGGAGCATTTTAATTTTTTTTTAAGATTGCTTATGAACAGGTGTTCGCCATTAAATAACAATTACAAAAATTAAAAATAACGTTTAAATTGAAAAGTATAAGTATAAAGAAAGAGTAGTTTATAAAATAAAGTTAGGATAGAGAGTCTGATACAGTGTACTCATAAAAAAGTGAGTAGTTAAAATAAAAAAGTGACTTTTTAGATGTAATTTGGTCCAAAATTTGCTAAGTCTTATGCGCTCTTACGGCCTGTTTGGATGGGGATTAGACCTCCGGATATACGACGGGCCGAATTACATCTCCTCCCCTCCTCATGGTCTTTGGCTGGCAAAAAACCTACCCGGATTTGGACCTGGATTTGGTGACTTTGGATTTATAATCCACCCGCAGGGTGCATTTGTAACGACATGCAGGGCGGTTGAATGACTACTCTGCCCTTGCCTTTTCTCTCCCTTCACCAACGATACACCCATAATCGCGCGCGCGCGCACAACACACACACGTGCGCGTGTGCACAGAGAGAGAGAGAGAGATACCAAACTGATTGGAGCAAGAGGTTACGGCCAGAAAACTCACAGAGCGAGATCAATGACGAACAGACAAAGTGGTGATGATCGGCGGCTTCGGCGCTAGCGGACAGAGAAGAGGTGGGGTTGTAGAGGTTGGGGTTATGGTTGGGTAGGGGAGTGGGTGAACAAGAAGTGAGTTTTGTTTTTGTTTTTTTTCTACAAGTGGGTTTTGAAGTTCCAATATGTAATGATATTTGAAGTTTCAATTATGTATATTCACTTTTCAATTATCCTATATTTTTTAATTTCCAATTATGTATGTATATATATACACACACATTCTTTCATCACTTCCCAATTACATTTTTTATTTTTTTTTTTGAAAAATAACATTTTTCTAAATATATGATATGGCTTACTTGTTAATTTTTTTGGAAAAAAAAATATAATTTCTAAAAAAAAGGTTTAAACATTTGTATTCGTAACTGAAATTATTTTATCCTAAAATAAATGGTAAATATCATTTAAAGCTAATTAATAAGAAATAAACCAATTTTGAGCGTTAAAAAATCAAAGTGGGGTCAATTCAGTCATTTGGCAACGTATCACCTTATATTCACCTCCTATATCTCCTTCTCTAAAACCATTCCAAACACTGGATTACAAATCCACACTTCTTATGAGGTGGACCCACCCTTCTTACATATTATCACTCATTCTATATCCACCCTCCTTCTATATCCACCTAAAATCAAATCCTCCATTCAAACAAGCCGTTGACTCTTTACTTTTCACCTTATCCTTCATCCATAACCTCCCTCGAACCATCAAATTAAAAACCAAATCCAATCATCACAAAGCATGAAAGCAATTCCAATCACAATCACCTCCTATTCTGCGACCGCCCTATGATTTTCCCACACCAGAACCCAACAGTTAGGTTCTTTTGTTCCCCCCTCGACCTCTTCTATTTTAGGGAAATTGAACTTATATGAAGAAAAAAGTCAATTTCGTCATAAAATCTTATTTATGATGTCATATTTTGCTCACAGAACAAGTTCAGTCCAAAACCCTAATGTTTGCTAATGGAAGCAGTTTATTTTCATTAGATGAATACTTTTAGGGAGTTAATAGTTCAATTTTAAACAGTAGAGAGGTTAAGTTAAAAATCTTTCATAATTGAGGGGGTTTAATGCAATTGACCCTATCATCTAAGCAAAGTTGTGAAATCTGTTCCGTATCGGCCGGTACCGATGCTTAAACGGAATACAAAGACTCAAGATCCGTTCCGGTTGAAATACCGGTCTGTTCTGGAAGGTACAAATTTCCTTCTTCTTCTTTTTTTTTTAATGACATAAGTTGTGGGCTCTAAACTAATTAAAAAAAAAAAGCTTGTGGGCTTATATATGATTTTCTTCGATTAAAATCACGATGGAATCCTGATTTGTTTCATAACTTTGTTTTGAGTCTTTTTGAATAATTTTTTGCTGCCATTTGTTTCTCGAAAATGGTTTTGCAACCTGGTAGATATATTAAATATATATAAAATATTAATTGCGGTAAATTCGAAACGGTACCGAGATACAGCCCGGTACCAGTACGTACCATTCCAGTAGTGAAAACGGCACACTGGCCGGTACGGGATTGACAACTTTGCATCTAAGTGCATCTCCATCAGCCTAAGCAAAGTTTTAAACCATTTTGGTTAGGATTTCTCTCTTGGCTAGCCACCGAACAGATGCAACACCCAACAATCTTGGCCATTTGCCTCAACAAAATCACAAAAATCATACATTTACGCATATACACACACACACACACACACACACACACAAATTTCAAAAACCTAAATGGAGAACTCATCGGAGGAACAAAAACTCAAACAGAGAAACTCGTAGGAGGACTTGAACTCACCAAAGTTGAAACAAACTCGACGGAGGATCAAAAACCCCAATAGAGAAACTTGCCGGAGTACCTCGAAGCAAACGGATTTGACTCGTAGGAGTGGGAAATCTTGTTGCCAGTCTGTTTTTATAGAGAGAGTAAGGAGCAGCAGAGAAGAGGGCAAGCGGGCATTTTATACATCGCTAGGCGTGGCGAGGGGATAAAGCGAGGGGGGGAACTGCCGAGGGGTTGCCGAATCTGCTGGAAACCAAAAAAAGGTGGATTGGGTTGCCACTTTGACCTCGCGTGCAAGAGGAGAGGCGAGGCTACTAGAGATGCTCTAAGCATGGTTACAAATTCTCCTTATAGTACAAAAGTTTAAATTTTGCAATTTACAAATAATTGGATCCCAAACATTTCCTAGGTCATTGCTGGTATGCACTATGCAGTGATTCAGCTTACAATTGTGCGGCCCATCATGGGTAGTTTTTCATCTTAAAAAGTTCTTTCATAAGATCATCATTAAAATAATCACAATACACGAGTTGAGTTTTGTTTATCATCTACTTAAGAGGGTGAACATTATCTTACAATGATGAGACCTACACCATTTCAACCAATAAAAGAGAGGGGTAATGTTCACCTCTTTTTTAAGGAGGGTGAACAAAATTACACTCACAATACACTAATGCTATTAATTGTGCAATCAAAACACATTTATTTTGAAAATAGATATTCACTTGTATGGCTTTTGATATCCTAAATTAAAGACAGTCAGGGCAGCTTGGGCGAATATCCCATCTGATATTACTAGTTGAAATCCTAAATTCTTCAGGAAGAAAAATTGCTTCATGCATGACCAAAAAGAGAAAACAGACAAATGGCTCTTTTCATACATGTCTGTTTATTTGCTTCTGATTCTTTTCCTACATTTTCTTTCAGTTCTGTTTCTTGATCGGCATTTTCTTTCACTGCTTAACCCCAGGTAATACGACAATCCCTCAAAAAAAATCCAAATTTCACTTGCATGAACATATAACAAGTTATATTGATATAGAGCAACTACTTAGAAAAACGGACTTACCCTCTTTCGAGGCGATAATGGTTGGTAAGGAAGAAATCTTCGAAATCCTCTCTCAAAAAAGTTCACCGTTTTCCTTCTTGGTGCCCGATTGGTTCTGCATTTGTCCCTTGTTGACATGCCGGGTTCAAATTGATATCGCATAACCGGTTGAGCAACTTGCGGAATCTGATTTAACAAAGGCAAGGGTACAATTAATAATCTCTATATAGACTATATTCAAACTAGACACTAGGCAGGTGCGAAAATAAAGTATATTGATGGAGTAAAAGTTTGGAGAACTTTGAACTTGAGGTCTTGTGTACAACTTTTGGTGCTCGCGATGTCTTTTGAAATCCCGAATAAGTGTATATTTTGTGAGGTTTACCCGGAATTACTTGTGCCACAAGTTTATAAAGGGAAAAGTTATTTGCAGGGGGCTAGGTCTCAATTTACATTTAAGATCTTGTGTTTAATTCTATTATACACATTATTTCTGTTGAATTGTTTTTGATAACGGAAATTCTAATCACAAGAAAGATTTGCAGGAAACTACACAATAAAAAATACGTTTGAGTTCATTTCGGGTTCCACAAAAATTTAGAAAAATATCTATAAATTTTTTAATATTATTTTATGGGACCCTGTAAAAATGCAGCTCCAACATATATCGATAAGTATTACTTTTGGATTTGTAGGAGCGAAACTACTCAGTTTGCCTCCGTAGCTAATTTTTCACAGGACCCCATAAAATAATATTCAAAAATTTATGGATATTTTTTTAGATTTTTGCGGGACCCAGAATGGACCCAAATGCGTTTTTCCTTGTGTGGTTCTCTACAAATCTTCTTTGCGAATAGCGGGGCTCGATAAATAACTCATGTTCGGGTTAGTTTATGCGCACTTTCACTAATCCTGGGGCCCAATTTCACCTTCCATCCGCGGGGAACCCAATTAAAGTCGAAGCAAATCTCTATATGGACCGGCCCCAAACACATTTACAACCTATTTTTATTGGATAGTTGATGACTTCTTTGCAATCTGATGACTATTCGGTTTTCGACTAAACCCTAGGTTGTAAAATACTTTTGATATACCGTTGTATTTGTACTCCATTCTCCATTGGCAATATAGTGAAAACTGATATGAACTATAAATCTACTCAATTACACAATTCGGGAACTACTTAGAATCTCGGTTTCTTGCGTTCTCCTGTTTCTTTGTTGTTGTTTAATTATTGTTCTTCGCGCGATGTGTCATTGTTCGTTTGGCTGATTTCTGAACACTTTTCCCACTCTTACAAAGGAAAAATACTGGCTCTGTTTTGTGTATGGATGAATACATAATCTCATCGCCCATACGCACTAATATCAATGCATACACATAGAGAGATATCAGGGCATGGTACCTGGTTGCGCGGCATAATTGAACGGTAGTCCGACGGAACTCGTGTAGCAGACGCAAGGGATAGAAACAAAGCAAAGGGAGTGCGAAAATAGGAGGGAGCTTCTGGAAGTGATCAGAGAATGTGAAGAAGAAGATGAACGATAAACTCCAAGATTGAAAACGCAGAACCTCTGTTTTACCGGCATTCAAAATTGATGGGAAAACGGTGGCAAGTCCGTACTACTACGAATTACACTGCCGCGATTTTGAGAGGAGAGAGAGAGAGAGAGAGAGAGAGAATTGAGATTTTAAGGAAAGGCTCGGGCCGGCGGAGCGACTCGAGCCTACTACGAATTTCGGTGCACCCACCGGACACAGGGTTTGCATTTTTATCACCGTGTTATAATTAGGTCATGGCTTCTCCGTGCCGTTGGGCTTCTCTGCAATGATCCCACTTTTCAATTAGGCCCGCATGCGCGAGTGCAAGCAAAACCAATAGCGAGAACGTAAAAATGCACCGTCGCCGATATAATGAGCACGCACGAGTGCAAGAGAAAGAAACCGATAGCGAGAATGTAAAAATGCATTTCAAAAGATTCTCAAACTGTTAAAAATTTGTAAGAGCAAAGATTGAGAGCGAAGAATTTTACTCAAAGGTTTATTTGACATGGCAAACGACACTGAGGATTTTCTTTTTTTTTTAGAACTCGGTGTTCGGGCCTACATCTGCGCACCGTGACTAATTCTAAGAACCAATGCCCCCACCCACTTGTAGAGATCCCAAACAAAAGCTCTACATGGACTTGCCCCGAAGGAGTTTTTAACTTGAGAACTTAGAAGAAGCAAACCCTAAATCCCAGGCTATAATTCGCAACTTTCTTCTTTTAAGGCTCACCGAAAGAATCATCTGAAGATAGTTATAATGACAAACATTCTTGATTATTGATCTAATTCCATTTCGCTTGAAAAATTGACGGTCTAATCAAATAGATTTGTTAACTTTGTTTAATATCTCATCTTCAA
Organism: Rhododendron ovatum; assembly: GCA_019656835.1. Lineage (NCBI taxonomy): Eukaryota > Viridiplantae > Streptophyta > Magnoliopsida > Ericales > Ericaceae > Rhododendron > Rhododendron ovatum. Next base: position 29,374,073 of record CM033797.1, on the reverse strand, counting down.
ACGTTACCTCTTCTCTTCTCTAGTCCTTCAAAGATCAAGGCAAAGCAATAAAAATTAGGGCAACAATACCAGTTCAACGTGAAGAAGAGGAAACCTATTGCAATGACTATCAGCTCACTCCTTTTTTTCCCTTTTTGTAACAAGAACCCAGTTAGCACCTGCCGCTACGAACCAGAGGCATCAGATACGTCGAGGTACTTCCACCGGGAGCATTGTAAATTATGTTGTTCAAAGTAACAAATCAACCCAATTATTCTGCAGGAAGCCGAAGCTAGTCCACACGAGGAACTCCATTACAACATCACAACCTGAAAATCATTACACTAGTGTCCGCAAAATAAAGTGGAAATCTGGGCTTTATGAATCACAGATACTACAAACCACAAGATGCCCGAAGGAGTTCCAAGACAAAGTAAAGAAGCATGACCATCGACGGAAGAGCTTGTATGATTCAAGTTGAGTGGGGGTAATAAATTCATGCATTTTTTCTAGATAGAAATCAAACTCATTTAACATCCAACCATCTTTGAACTCTACACATCGAGGATGGTTGAGTATTTCTCAACATGAGATACACTGTAGTTTCAATTCTTCAAAAGACCCGCAAAAGCAAAAATATTTTGGTTTCCCCATTTTATTCCAAAGATGCAAAAAACAAGACGGATACAGGTGAAACAAGTCACCTATAAAAGCAGTCCACAGAATGTGCTTACACAGAGCTCATCAATAGCTCCAATAATCGTTTCGGATTTCATCATCAAACTTCTTCTTTACCTCTGGATGCTTCTCAAAATATTCGTCTGCTGTCATGGTACTGATCTTTCTCTGTCACACAATGCACAACACCATGAGAAATTCAAATAACGGAAAGAGGTGAAGAAATGGACAGCACAAAACTCAATTTTAATGCCTTACCTTCAACTCTTGGACTTCGGCAATTTCTTTTTCCAGTCTTTCAGACTCCTTCAGAGATTGCTCTTCTGCTTCTTTCAGTTCCACTAACTGTAAAACAAACCATATAGCTTTTTGTTTGATCTTTCCCTTATTCCAAAAAGACAAGCTCTATTCAACCGAAATCTTTAACTCAATACCTAGCAGTACTATCCTGTAGTATAGATTTTGCATGCATTTTTTGTGCTAAAAACGAATAAAATACTTCTGAACTTCTCTTAGTACATATTTACAAAGGGACTACAAAACGGGGACTTCTCTTTCTATTTTGGACGCTGATGATAAATCTATTCATTATCCCATTGATTCAATCTATCAAGAAATGCGTGCATGGCACGTGGGAATCCAGGCATTTCAAGGACCCAAAGATTATGATTTCTTGTAGCTCTTTTTAAGTAGAAAGGAATAAGAAGTTTAACAGTAATTGCTAAATCAATATGATGACTGCTGAAAATGGAAAAGTAGAGGTGAAGGGTAGGTAAATGTGATAAGTAGAAGTAAGAATCAACAAAAAAAACTTGAGCTCTTACCAGCGCCTCGAACTTGGGTTTGTATTGAGGAGTAACAGTGTCTACATACTTGGGGATTTCAATGCCTGCAACGTGAAGCAACAAACTTTTAAATAAATAATGCCTTGATTTACAAAAAAAAAACATGTAAACGTTGCAGAGTCAAGCCAAAGAAAACATGTAAGCATCGCAAAGTCGAGCCAAATAAAGGTAAACAAAAAGTTATGATATCTATTCAGAAAGCTTTGTTCACGAAACCAATTGAAGTTTTGAACTGTGAAACCCAAGAAGGAAAAACCCACAATACCATGCCTATACAATTGAATCCCCAAGTATTTTCTTCAAACTCGCATTTGTCTTTAAGGTGTATGGAAGCAAAGGGCAAGTCCCCCCAAGTGTCTAAAGCGTGTTTGGTGTCGATACCGTTCTAAAAACATGATAGGTTGGGATGTGTGGCCAACACGCTTGGGGAGTATGACACCAACATTCTGCTTCTTAGTTCTAGATCTTGTTACCATTGACAATGTAATTTTGAAAAATAAGCTACAAGACCACTTAATTCAGTGATCTCTTAGGTTATATGGCAAAGTAGTGAACTGTCCATCGAATGGCATACTTCCAAAATGGTAAGTAATTCTAGGATAAAAAGGATAAAGAACCAAACATTTAAGTAGAGTGTAGACTTAAGCAACGTATAAAACATACCGTCATAAGCTTCTTTGTACATGTCCACCAGGCGAGATCCAATTCCTTTCCTATAGTATTCCCAGTCAATAGGTTCTGGTTCCTGCAAGAGTTTGAAATAGAAATTGCAAAAGTAAGATAACTAATCTCAGGATTGAATAGCTTAATCACCACAAATCTACGACGACGTTTTAATCTATGAATCTAATAAAAAGGTTCTGCTTCAATCTAAATTAAAATGGTAAGAACTCAGAATTGCCATAGGAATATAACTTCTGTTAATATCTGTTGGCGTTGAAGAACAGTAGCAGTGGTACACTCATAGAAAGTCTTTTCTAATGCGGTCCAAGCTAAAATCATGATCACTCTAACATGATATATAATTCGAAGTTATACTGGGATGTTGACTTTTAAGTTATAAGGGCTTATTAGCAAATGCTTTCAACATAAAATTCAAGGTGAAGTTAACTATAACGTTTCCATGGTAAAATTTTGATCAGCAGTTGAAGTAACGATGCTCTGGACTATCAATGAAGGAAGCATGGTCATGTGCACATAAATTGATTTGGGTCTCTAGGCCTGCCCTCTCTGATGCCATTTGACTTTGATTTGGGGGCATGGTTTTACAAAACGTACTTGTAGCTCCTCGGTTCTTGGAGGTTTAGGGGGGCCATTGTTTTAGTGGTATTCTGAGAGCAGCCACTTTGTGCATATATTGCCAAAGGTTAGGTCTGTTTCCAATCATCCCCCACCCATACGACTAGATGGGTTATGTTGTGTTGTTGTTGTTGTTGTAGTTGAAGTAACTTCCAGGAAAAGTATACAAAGCTTAGTTGCACGAAGTGGGAGCGGGAGCAGAAACGGGAGGGTGAGCGGCGGAGCGGAGGAATATAGAAGCTCCCAAGATGGGAGCGTGAAAGGAATGTTTACATTTATGACGAAAATAATGTAGCATAGAATGTGCACTATAAACGTACAATCATTTTAGGGAGTAAGAATATGTCCCAAGTACATTAAGTGTAAGAAATGGGCTATGGTTGTATGTATGGTTTTCTTTTCAATATAGCATGAGTCATGACTTGCGCTAGCTATTTGAGTTCATCAAAAATCAAGTGATAAATCCCTCTTTTTCTATACGAGGATTATACAAGAGCTCCCATCTTCATAAGGAGCGTGCTCCTGTGTCAATGGGAGTGGGCTCCCGTCAAGCTCCTAAGTTGGGAGCCCAGAGTGTGCTCCTAAGGTGGGAGCAGCACCACTTTAGAAGCTCCTGCTACTAAGATGTAAAGGGTAAAGCAGTAAGATAGCCGTGTATAACCACATAAAGTAGCAACAGCCATAACAGTAAATCAGAATGGATACATCTGATAGTAGTGTTACTATAGTCTTCAAAAGCTATGTATATATTATAGTTGCTCAGAAAAACATAGAGAGAACACGACACGCACAGCAAATACACAAAAGAAGAAGAAAAGAAGCTGCTTTGTACAAGTAACATCAGTAAGACAGCCATAACCATTAACGACCAAGAAGGGGAGCTCATGCACCAAACCTGTACTTTCATAATTCATCACCTACTAACAAAAAGGCAGGGATTGCAACGAAACTTTCACGAACAAAGATTTTGCTAATTGACTCGTCACAATAAGCTTTTGTTAAGGGAATATCAACGGGCGATAACATCTAGCTAATGCACGAATTGGCAAGAAATCATCGCGAAGATGAGTCGCTATTAACATTGATACAAAGCATATGTTTCATTGATCAGGTCCTATTTGCTTGATGTAATGGTGGCTATGAATTTCCAATAGGCATACATCCAATGTGTGCTTGTACTGCAAGGTTTCTGTTGTTATTAAGGGGGAGCTCCGAGCTCGAGGGTTAGAAAATGGATTCCTATTTCCCACGTCTTCTTTGCTGGTCGCAAGGGCTTCTATCCTACTAGCTAGAAAAATTAATGAGGGTAACTTTCCTCATCATCCAAGATGCAGGGCCTTGAAGTTGAGCCACTGTGATTATGTAGATGACTTCTTCCCCTTGTATGTGAGTTGATTCCAGTATTTCTTTTCTATTAAGTTGTTTTGGACAAGGGCAGACACAAGGAGGTGCCTCGACCCCTCACAACTCCAAATATTATCACTAACTAAATAAGGTTTCAGGTTAACTTGGAAAAATTCTATGTCATCGGCCAGAGGCCCTTTGGTGAACAAAAATATCTTAAGTTCCTCTACATGTGGGGAAAAAACCTCTAAAAGTTGAAGTTATCAACTATTTTTTGGTCACGGGTATAAAATTAAATGATGGCTACATATACACAAAATCTCATCTCATTATCAAGGTAGTTTCAGGTGAAATCCTATTATCAAGCTTTATGTGGTAGTGGTAACTCATCCATTCCTTGGAAAGCGATTTGGAAAACAAAGGCACCTTTGAAGGTCAGTTTTTTTGTTTAGCATGCAACTCAAGGCAAGATTCTTACTATTGATAATTTGATTCGGAGGCGGAGAATCATTGTTAACTGGTCTTGCATGTGTAAAAGGGATGCAGAGACAGTTAATCACCTACTTATCCATTGCACGCTGGCTTGGGAGCTATGGTGTTTGGTGTTATTGTGGTTTGGGTTACAGTGGGCCATGCCAGGAAAGGTACTAGAGTGGGGAAGAGAAGGCAGAGCGTCTTGGCAATGATTCCTCTTTGTTTGATGTGGGTTATTTGGCGAGAAAGAAATTTGAGATGCTTTGAAGAGGTAGGAAAACCTCTGTTTTAGAATCAAAAGTTTTTTGATGAATAGCTTGTATAGTTGGGACAAGGGAGAATGTAATCCTTAAGTAATCCCTCTCTTGAACAGTGTTCTAAAAATCGCGTTTAATCGCCGATTAATGGGCGATTAATAGGTTTTATGGCCTCTCCGATCAGATTAATGCTTGGGCGTTTGAATTAGGCGGTCTGGAGATTAATCGGGATTTGGCGGCGATTAATCGCCCATTAATCGGCGATTAATTGGTTAAACGGTGATTAATTGGTTAATCGATTAAACGGCGATTTTGAGTGTGAGTCCGATGGAGACGAAGTTATGGATGGATATGGAGAAGAAGAGGAGTATTTGACTAATAATTTCGTACTTGGTTTCATTTGGTTTGAACGTTGCACTTTGTAATTGACTGGTAATTTCGTACTTGGTTTCATTTGATTTGAACTATGAACATTGAACTTCTCATTATGGATTGACTAGTTATTTGGTAGTACCTAGTTTCTATGTCTCTATATTTGAATTGTAGAGAACTGTTAACATTTAGAAGTGTTAAACATTGAGTATCCAATAGCCAAAGAGAACTAGGAAATTTTTTGGGAGAAAAGATATATCACAACAACTAGGAAATCTGTGATTATTAATGGTAGGGAGGTTGCAGAGTATTTAAAAAAAAAAAAACCTGACTAATTGCTAAAAGGCGATTAATGGCCGATTAATAGGTCTCGAAGCTTGAAGGTGGTCGGCCGCCCGCCTAGCGCCGAGCGCTTTTTAGAACATTGCTCTTGAATAATTTTAAGATTGGTTTGAGCTTTTCAATTCACACGGTAGTGTATAGGACCATTTTTGTCTTGGCAATGATTCCCTTAATGCCCTTGTTTTCTAATATACTCCGTAATTACTTACTTATCACAAAAAAAAACTCATCTCATTATCAGACCTAGCAAGTAGCAATATACATTTGGACTATACTTTTTGCTATAAATATAGAAATACATGTAGATCAAGACACGGCTTAATAGAAATCCTCTGTCCGCCACTGGCTTTGGAGGAGTTTCGTTGTTTTTCTATCCTTCAGTCCAATTTCCAGAGGAGTCCTATCTTTTTCTCAGGTGTACATGAGGATCTTAGATCTTATCTCCCTATACCTTAAGGGCTTTAATCCGTTAAATATCTTGGAGTTCCTCTAATCTCTGCTACGTTCAAAGGAACTAGCTAAAGGTAGCAGATCTGTAGCGTAATCTCCTAGAAAGAAAAACCATTGGTGCTGAGGAACAATAAAGAGCAAACCCTAGATGGGGACCAAAAACTGGTACAAGCATAGCTGTGTAAACGCAAACACAGGTTCAGAGAGAGAGAGAGGTACCAGGCTGAACTTGGTCTGGAGAGCGTTGTTGACTTCGTCGAAGGCGCGGCGGAGGGTAGCGAACTCCTTACGAGCCTCCTCTGAGACGATAAGCTTAGCCATGCCATCCCAATCTATGCTCTTCCCAGCCTTGAAGGCGACGTCCACTGCCTTCTTCCCCGCTCCACTCATCCTCCCTCTCTCTCTCTCTCTCTCTAGACCGACTCTTTCTCTCTCCTCCGGCTAACGGCGATGATGCCACGAGGCCAAAATGCCTGCTTTCTGGGTAAAAGTTCTTAAAACCAAAGCCCACAAAATTGGTATGCCAAGCGGGATCGAAAAGACTTGGGGCGTGTTTGGAAGATACGAAAAGAGGTAGGAAGAGAAAACAAAATCTGTTCTTCTTTCTCGTTTTGTTTGTAAGGTTTGGGAAGAATATGAAAATATGATAAATTTATAGCTGCAACAGCACGAACACCGCTTTAAAACACAATGCCAATACAATTGCATTCACAGTTGTTCGATGCATATCGTTTCAGACGCATTTGTGTCCGGAAAGTGTGTTCGTAGAGTTTTTGTTCAGGTAAGAGCAAGTGAAAAACTATTTTTCTTTCTCATTTTCTTTTCTGTTTTTCTCTTTTCTTTTGTTCTTATTTCATTTGTTGGTTGTTAATTTCTTCTCTTCCTTCCTTCGATTTCTCAACACAAACAAAGGAAAATTTAGAAAAGAGAAAGTTGCAAATATTTCTTTCTTACTTCATACCCACTTGTTTCTGTTCTTTTATCTTCCATTCCATGAGATTTACAAAAAAAGTGTTAACGGAATTAATTGTATTTGCTGTTTAAATGAGTAGTAAAATTTTTCCATAAAATAGGAATGGGAGGGGCTGCAGTGCACCTGCCGCGCTACACCGTGTAATGCGGCCGATCCGGCCATCCATCTCAACAAGGACGGCTCAAATTTAATCCGAGCTCCTACAAATCCTAACCATCCATTGTTCGCATGAAAATCCAAGACATCCATTGCCGAGATGGATGGATGAATTGACCGCACTAAAATAAGGAGGAGGAGGAAGGGTTTGTGAATTTTGCAACCTTTTTCAATTACGTTTAAATTTCCAAAAATAAATTATTACTTTAAGTATTAGATTTGCAAATTATAACGAAACAAAAACTAAAGAAAAGTAATTTTCAGATAAGGGAAATAAAAAGTCTCAGAAATTCTTCCCCATTAAGAAAAACTCGCAGAATTCTGCTTAATTTACAATCATATTTTCAGTTTAAAAGTAAAAGCTTGACCTGATGCATTTCAGCGGAATACTCCAGTAATTTCTTCATGGAACCTTTTTAAAACCATACGCAGATGTGATGAAATAAACCTCTTAATTGTTGCTTTCTGAATCAAAATTTGAATTACCCTATTCCTAAACCTTGGAGAGAACCACTTCTTGAGGACACTGCTGTCGAGCAACATCCCTGCAAGACAGCGTCAAGAGGTTGATCTAATCGTCATCTCAGCACATACAATTTTGATTAAATCTAAACGCATATAAATCTGAGCCTTCAATTGCCGAGATGAACAACCAAATTAACCGCTCTGCACCCGCCAACCTTAGCACCTTTGGGTTTTGGTTACGTTATTGTGGATGCTCTAAGTTTCTGTTTTATGCGTGAAATAGAAACAATTTTTTTGTAATTATCACTTCCATCATGACAATAGAAATTTAAGAAGTAAAATATTACGATCGAAACTTTTTTTTTTTGAATAAAGACAAAAATAAACCAATAAGCCAAATTTTTCCATCTTTATTAAAAAAAAGATATATTTTTTTTACTTTTTAAATTCCTCTCATCATGAAGACATAGTAATCCACACAAAAAATCAACGCAAAACTAGCAAAACTAACAAATGCGAATTTTTTTTTGAATAAAGGACAAAAAAAAATAAGCCACTTTGCTTATTTAGCCAAAAAAGGCCTTAAGCCATGAACTACTAGGCTACCACCCTGGGTGGTAATTACTTCATGGAATTATTCCGGTTATGATTTCACTGCTGCACGGGGGTGTAGCAGTTGATCCTCCGTGCCCAAAGTGCCAACGCGGGGAGGAAACTTTGGAACATTTGTGTTTTAGTTGCCAATTGCCATTTTTCCCACCAGATTTAGCCACAAAAAAAAATTAACCAAGTGGGGTGGGTGTTCATCTTTATCTTCTGATCATTGCTTCTTTTCGGACTGGTTTGCGCCACTTTGCAGAGTAGATAAGATCATAAGAAGACGCCAGGGATTTAAACTGTATGATGGATACGAATTCAGCCATGACATAACAATCGGCGGTACCAGACAAGCAAAATTTCCACTGCAAGTTCACCACCCCATGTATGGCTGTTGGTAGCCAGTGTACAAATCATTTCCATGACCGGAACAGGATAGGATAGGATACTAAAAGAGTAAAATCTTTTCGATTTGCTATTCTATCGATTATTATCCACCAATCAGACAAAAACACCGGGGTTGACATAGACCTTGCCAGAAGCCAGGAGGGGAAGAGGAAGGGGAAGGAAAACGAAATGGATTCGAAATGGATGCAAAAACTGGTCCCAACAGAAACAGCTATATATAATCACCACAAAATCTTCACAAGACGCTGAAATCAGGATAGTGAATCCACAAGTTTATGGCACAAAAAGGGTAGTCGAGAGGTTGGGTAGCTGGGGAAAGAAACTAGGTGGGGGGAGGAGATAATTACATATAATTTGTAGTTTATGCAAGTGCTTACCCGCACAAAGGAATACTACCCGTTGTTGTGAGCATCACCCAGTTGTATGCAAATTCAAATATAGATCCTCATTCCGTCGTAGTAAACAAAATCATCATCATCATCCTCAAAATCATCATCTTCATTTTCAAAATCATCATCCTCATAATCCTCTTCAGCATCGTCAAATAGTGGACAGGAGCATGTTGCTTTCTTGTTCTTCCACTCAGATCCACAAGTGTAGCAAAACTCGTACCCACACCTGAAGAAACCAGCATGAGGGATAGTATTTTACAAAGCTCAGGAATATCAAAAAAAGAAAAAACCTCTAGCCTAGTGCTTTAACGCCCAGGATGAAGATTAAACGAGGTATCAACCAGTAAAAAAAACCCTCGAATGAATTCTTTCATTGTTACAGATTACTCCAGGATTCACATATCGAAAGCAGCTTTGAACAAATTGGTAACCATTACAGAATATGTTACTTAACCAGAAACATTGAGCCAAAAGGACAAGAAAGAGTTGAGGAACTTTAAATGTTTTTAAACAAACCCCCTCCTCTCCTCACCCAAACAAAATTTAACAGGAAAAAAGAACAGGAAACCATTGAACCTGCCAAAAAATGCCAACTCATAAACACAGAGCAATCAAGCATAAAAAACTTCTGGAAGCAGAATCAGGAAGTATAATAAATCCATGTGACCGCAAACTTTCTCTAGCCAAACAGAACAGAAATAGCCCTCTAAAAACCACTATAGTTTGAAAAAATGTGGAAATTTCCTTTCAGCATGTACTACACAGGGTAAACAAGTCATCATCGAATCATAATTAACACATTCTTGCAAGTTCGGGAACAAATTAACAACATAAGGAGGGCAGGATTACTCATTAATATCGGTGAAGGGAAATCAACGCAAAAACCAAAACAATAGCTAGACTTTGATTTTCTTTGTTTTCCAATGAAAGAAAAAGGTTACGACTATATGGTCCAAACTCCAGAGTATGAACCAGAATGCATACCCTGATTCTCAGACACAAGATCAACACCAATATTCATCAAGTAATGCATCAAAAGAGAGCAAAAGAGCATGTTTGTAACTGAACCAGAATACACAGCTAAATTCACCCCATAAAATAGAATGCCAGAAGGATGCACATCAACTTCACTGTATTCATGAAACTATTAATCAATGCGGTCCAGAACTCCAGGTGCATAATCGTTTTTTCTCATTACAAAAAGGCCCGTAGGAAGGGGCAACGTTGTGGGGCAACCCTACCTGGGCATGGCCAAAGAGTCCCCTACAACATTGGGAAATCGTAAAAGAGGGGCCACGGCTCCGGCGTAGGGTACTGCAATTGCAGAACCGGCCAGCGCATTCTCAAGATGGGCTCGAGTCATAGCCTGACCCGGGCAGGTCAAGTCCTACTGAGAAAATAGTAGAAAAAAGCAGATACCATAGGACTAATATGCATGAGTCTACAGCAATGCCAAAGAAACCTGAACACATGTGCACCTTAGTTGAACACAAGTCTTACCATAACAAATAGCTATCCATGGTTTTGAAGCTGTAAATGCAATCTTATTCAGCATATTTTGAAGATACTAAAATTTCCTCTTTCGTTTGGTCCATGTGTGTGCTCATCATGGGTGGGCGGGAAGTATAATCAAAGTTGAAAGCATATAATGTGCATGAAAGAAATCAAGCACCTGCAAGTCATGTGGTAACACCCCGATTCTAGTTCAATCATGTGGTGGCACTTTACGCACTGACGCCATAGGTTCTCATCTGCAAGGGTCTTCAGCTTTGCATCTGCTTCAGGGGGATAGGGATTTCTCCTTTTGTAGTCAAGGCAGCTCGTGTTGCTGTGCCATGGAACCTTGCAATTGATACAAAAGAGTTTTTCACACTTTGAGCATTTCCTGACTCCCAGCCTTTCAGCAGTACCGAATAATGTCCTCTTCGAATATTCTAAGACCTCACTTTTTGACATTAAGGCTGAGCAGTCAGGATATGGGCAATAAATTTTCTCAGTAACAGGAATGGACGCTTCCTCCAAGCGTTGGCTCATAATCTCAATTAATTTAGGAGTCAAGAACTTTCGGCTGGTCTCAATTTTCAGTTCAGAATTACAGCCTTCATGTGGGCATTTGGGTAGCATCCCATTAAGCAACTTCACTTCAACGTGTTGTTTCATACAAGAAAAGCAATAACGATGCAAACAACCATCAACCGAGAAAATCTGGCCAGTATTTATTTCGTCTAAACATATTACACAAGTCTCATACATGTTCTTCGAACTGCTAGATCCTAAAGGCCTGTTGATCTGAGAAACAATTGCGTCTCGTGCAAGCTTAAATGCATATTTGATATCATTCCGGGCTACAAGGACTGGGGCTGAGTAAACAAATTTTCTTTGGAGGAGGTTCACCTGACTAACTAAAGTTGCAATCTTCGATTGCTTGGGTGGCCATCGACCAAGAACCTGCACATGCCAGAACAATTAGACATCTCATAGTCTATAACAGGCTCTACTGTGATGACATTTAGCATAGATTGCTGAAATATTGTACACAATCTAAAGACGACAAGATAAACCATACAAATGAAGTAGACATGTGACCTAGCTCATTAAAAATCCTCTGTATCATTATAATGTGAAGACCAAATGGTGGCAAATACATATATCAGAATCCACGAACAAGTCACAACAATACATCAGATAGAGAATTGGGAAATCAATGATAATCACACCATGAGCACAACTTGACAGTTGATACCAACTAAAGATACACCTTTAATGGACTTGTACAGCCTCAATTATTACTACACCACTCAAAAATATAAAAGAACCAGATTGTGAATAAGCTTCCGAGTTGTCAGTTGGACCTTATCAGTATAAATACCTATTCCCAGTTCTCCTTTGGAGACTGTACTACATTTCGCTTTGTATTTTAATTTAATAGGAAGAGAACTATAGTTTTGTGACAACAGTAGCAGAACCACAGCAGCCTGTCACGGTGTTTCCGACGTTGTGGTTGGCAGTTGCGATTGTTATGCCAGTGCAATCCATTGATATGATAATAATGACAGTACTGGGGTATCACCGTATGAGTTATTGCGATTTTGTGCCATCGTGAAATGATGTTCCAGTCTATTTCTAAAACCATTCTAGTGCTAATTTCTCCTTCCACTCAATTTTCAGTTCAATTTCAAGTACTTTCTACGCCCTTTACTTTTCTGCACTGTCCTTTGCTTTCAAGCTCTAACCTTCTCGTTTTACCACAATATATAAGTCCTCCACAATGAGACAGTAGAAGTCCTACACAATGAGACAGTAGAAGTTCTCCACAATGAGACAGCAAAAGAGAGTGCCATTGTCCTTAGCAGCACACACGGTTACAGCCCTTTTGGATTGTGAGCATACAGTGCGATAACAAAGGAAGCTCTTTCTCACCAAATCTCACCATTTGAGAACATCAAGCCGCATTTCTCGCCAAATCACTCAATCCAAATGAAAAATGATATAGAAGAAACTCTACTCCTTACTTCTATTTTCTTGCCAAATCACTCCATCCAATGGGGTTGTTAAATACTAGAACTTAGACTCGCACACACTCACACTTTGGTCGGCACAAGTCCTGGCACGCCCGCACCCACACCCCGCCTAAATTCTAAAAACCCAGGTCAAACATACAATCCACCAAGTAGCTTACAACGATACACACACACACTGAAGAAGTTATCTACAAACTACATAAGATGGCTAACGAGGCGTTTCTGCTAAACTTAATGGACTAAAAATGACTAAAGCTCATGGTTTCACGGTTTTCTAGGCAAATAATTCTCCTCACATACATCAACTAAAAACCATTTAGCAAAAATAACTTGACTATTGTCAAATAGTCATTAGGCTGTAGTCTAATAATATAGCAGAAATGCACCCTAAACAATACCATTGCATTGAATTGGATTGGATAAAGCATATTAAACGACAAATCAACCAAGACGAAAAAACTCACAAACTGGTAAAGTGGATAGTAATCGCAGTAAAACACGACTCTCTTCAACTCCAAATCAACGGCAGCACTCAGCCCTTCAATCAACGCCCTAATCTCCGCCACCTGCCGGCTCCTCCCGCTCCCAACCACTGGTTTCCTAATCTCGAAAACCAAGTCATCCCTCTCATCGCATATCGCCACACCAATCCCAACCAAACCCACCCTCTCCTCGCTCACCAAACCCTTGCAGTAAACCCTAAACGTCGTCGCATCGGCACCGCTGCTCGACCCCTCCCCGTACGGCCTCGCGAAGTTATCCCCGTACTGGTCCCACTCGTCCTCCGACATCTGATCGATCTCGGCCGCGATCTTCCGGTCGTGGATCCGACGGTGTAGATCGACCCTGGCGGCTTTTATTTCGGCTTGGGTGAGGAGGCGGTCGTGGTGCGAGCGCCCGAAGTTTTCGAGTTCTTGGGCTTGGAGGGAGGAGAAGTTGAGGACGTCGTCGTTTTGAGGGGGTGAGGGAGGGGATGGGGAGGAGGAGGAGGGGAGAAGGGAGAGGGAGGCGGTGATGGCTTCTTGGAGTTGGAGGTGGAAGGCGAAGTCGAGGTCGGAGTCGACGGCTTGGGCCGCGATGAGCTCGCGGTGTTGTAGGGCGGCGAGGGCGGGGAGGTCGGAGTCTAGGTCCGGTGCCACCGACGACGTTGTTGCCATCGGGGTGGTCGCGCACTTGCCAAAAATCGCGACGGTTCTTTTTTATATGTGCGTGCGTGTGTGTGAGAGAGATAGAGAGAGAGAGAGACGCGTACTCGGTTAAGTTTCGCAACTCCAACGTTATATAGCAGCGTTTAAAATAACCACTTTCTACCGCTTCGAGGAGATAAGTGATGGAGATAAGGCCCCGTTTGGATGCTTATTAGCCAGGGGGATTAAGTTTCACCCCTTCTAACATTCTGGGCCCCTCTCTTTACCCTTGTTTGGGAAGCCAAAAGGGAGGGGTTTTCGTTTACGCCTCTTCTTCGTTAAGACCGGAGAAGGGGGGGAATCACCGGTATTATCCATGGATAGGGTTTGAGATCTTCATAATTTATCCCCCCTAATATCCCTTGAAACTTGACGATTCCACCCCTCCTTATCCCCCTTCTCTCATCCCCAGTTTCCCATTTTTGTCGCCCACCATTTTTTGTTTCGTTCGACAAGCAGAGACAATTTGGTGGCGATTTGGTGAGTGCAACCGATTTGAGCTTCGATTAACTCAGGTATGAGGTTCGATTAACCGATTATTTTTTTTTTTCAAAATGTAAACCGAGCAAAGCAAGGGAGCACAATTATTACTCTTTTGAAAATATATTTTTCTCATTTTACCCTTCAATCATTGTATTTTCTTTCTTTTTTAGTAATATTAATTAAAAAATAAAAGGGTAAACGAGAAAAAAAATTATCCATTACCCATTTAATTTTTATGGGGCAATTTTTTTAGGACGAAAGAAAGTGCTAATTGAGACTACAAAATAAGGACGGAGAAAGTAATAATTTTGAAGTATCACGTGACATTGTTACGTTTTGCTCATGGCAAATTAAAATCACAATCAACACTCTCTTTCTTTTTGTCTTGTACTAATCTATTTCTAATAGGGAGAGCACCAGTTTGGTTTCTCTCTGTCATGTATTTTCCTTTTCCATAAATTCCCTCATAAGAGGGAAAAAAAAAAACATAATACAATTGTCAGAATATATTGAACATTTTAACACAAAAAAACCACTTAAAAACAATTATATCACCCCACTATGTGCCCAATTTTCTCTGCTCTCCTCCCCTATTGCTACTAGAAGTTTTCCCCACCCCGTCTCCTCCCCATCTCCACCAAATACCTTTCTCGTTTTTGGAACAGGAATACCTTTCTCTTTCTCTATTCTTCAAGCTTCTCCCCCCGAAATTTACCTTCTACTCCACTTTCATACCTGTAAAATCTGTGAACTCCTCTTTTACTCATGTACAAAACAGTCCACTTTTGGTACTTCTTTTACTTTACCTGATTCACGTCAATTGGTCTAATCTAATTCTATTTGGTGTAGGTAATTCCACCTACTAATTCAACTCCCGCTGTCATCAAAACCGTCTAATTTGGCGTACAAAACCACAGGTTGTGAAGGTACTTTAGTTTTCTACTTTATAGGATGTCATTGCTTCTTTATATCTCAGTTTACTACATTAGGACTGCCCCCAGAATTTCACATTTCTTGGTTAGTCTACAATTATTTTATTCTGCTATTCCGTGTTTGTTTTCCTACAAACTAATGTCTACTTTCTTTGTTTATTTCCTTCTTAATTTTTCCCCTTCTTTATGGGTAATTGAAGTATAGAAGTTGGGATGAAAAAAAAAACTTGAAATCTCTTCAAAGTGTCCTCATTATCTCGAACAATAAAAAAATACATGAAATTTCTTCAACCTGCTTTAATTTCAAATTAGAGGTCGGGACACACGCAATGCATGTGCAAATCGGATTTTGTTTATGAAAATTTGATCAAGAATCAAACGGGAAGCTATTCTGCAAATTTTTATAAAATCTGACTTGCGCACGCATCGCATGTGTCCCGGCCTCTAGTCTAATCTATATTGGACCATCATGATGTAGAACAAATCTCTACAGATATTTTTTAAGAAAGATATGTGATGAACAAATCAAATAAAAAATTTGACCAAGATATTTGAGTTAGAAAAACTCTTAAATTTTTTTAATTTCTCCGTTCCAAAATGAGTAACCTTTTTTGAAGTGTGTCATTTTCAATTGCTTATATCATATCTTTCAATAGGATTGTTAAAAAATATGCAATATGGATCTTGTTTGATAGATTTTAATTAGTTCTATTAAACAAAATTTTCAAAATCACATAAAACTACATAAATCGAAAGATATAAGCATTTTAAAATGACATGAAATCTCAAAAGGGTCACTTATTTGAGAACAGATGGAGTACCGCTTAACATTTCATCATCCATATCGGCAATCAATGGTTTGAATATTTTAAAAAAAGACTTTTAAAAAGTCTGGATCATCCCAAAACACTTTTGGACGGTAAGATTAAGAGCGGTAGGGGAAGTGGTAAAAATTGAACGGTGGACATAGATTACAATCAGAAACCGCCGTTTGTTTTGCCAAAATGACCGAAGTCGCCGCCATTCGCCAACTGATGTAAGACAAGAGTGGGAAGTTTTCTATACTTATATTTTCATTGGTTTATAATAAGATTTTGATTAGAAATATTTTCGTTCAGGTTAGAATTGTTGACTTCCCATTTGATTTGATTTCTAATTTTTTATTAGAATTCTTGATATACAAGAATTATGATTTTATTATTTTTCTATAATGCCCCTGGTTTTGGCATGATTTTTTGACCTTTCTAAGTACAATTTTTTATTTTGTTATTCTCTTTTTATTTTTCTTATTTTTATTCTTACCAAAAGATAGGATTTCTCTACGACTAGGGTTATAAAGCGGCTGTTTTATACGTTCATTCAATAAAATCAAATCCAGAGTTCTCCCTAATTTCGTTTTGGGCAAGGTGTTTATTTTTGGAAAATTCTAAAATCAGCCCAGTGGACTAACAATAGTGAGAATGTGAATGTGTATGAAAGGATATAAAAAGTACACAGAAATACGTGTTTTTCTTATTTTATAATGTATTTATCGTCAGTCCATTGGGCGGACAATAGCAAGAATGTTTATTTTTTTCTCGTGAATCCAAGAGTTCGTCCATTAGAAGATTTAACGATTATTCGTCTACTGGAACGATATCTCGTTGTTGTCCCACTACGACACCGTGTCACTCAACTTCCCTCTTATCGTTCCCCATGGAACAGCAGCTGCAGCATTCCCCTCTGTCGCTCGAAGACTGCTTGAATCTACTGAAGGAAGAGAGAGACGAGCAACGCCTCACCTGTCTCCTTCTAGCTACGAAATTCTGCAACAAAGACGACCACCCTTCCATTCGCAGGGTCTACGACGCAACCGGCGTTCGGTTCCCCGACCGACTCTTGAGAACCGGAATGCGAAAAGGAGGCGGGAGCGGCAGCGGCAGCGAAAATCGCGACGCGTATCTACGACTGTCTGTTACGGTTCTTGCTGCGTTCTGCCGGGTTCCCGAGATTGCTTCATCCGAAGACATGGTCTCTAAGGACTAAGATTCCACTCATGCTGGAGATCATGTCAAAAGAGCCATCCGTCCCTGAAGAATGCTATGAATTTTTGTTCTTGGCATCGAATGCTCCTAAAGACGGGGTTTTGAGATTGTACGAATGCGGGGGCATGAGCGTGCTGGCTTCTCAGATTTCTAATTTGCCAGACGGTTCTCAGTCGGTAGAGTTTTCCATGAGGCTCGTTCGGTGGTGATAAGTACGCTGTCCCTGGACACCATCAACAACGAATATCCGTCAGAGCTAGCAATGATGGTTGCAGCGATTTCGAAGCAATTCGCTGTACTGATCTATTCATCGAAATTCGAAGCGCTTCGCCTTCTATCTGTCATCTTGTCATCGGAGTATTCTGCACCATTGCACGAGGCTCTCCGCTCGATGAACGATGACGTTTGGTCGACTTTTATACGCGTGGGTGTTGCGGCAATATTGCAGAATCGCGTCGCACCCTGCTGAAAAGATTCAGGCTCTTGTTTTGGCAGAGTCGGTGATGTCCATGGCTGGTGAGGGGTGGCTCATTGGTCAGATGAACTGGTCGAATGCAGAGGACCCTGTTCCAGCAGACATGTGCATGTTGCTCGTGTTGGAGTCGTCGAGAGTCGAAGTCGCTGTTCTTCTTAACGAGCTCGCCTACTTGAAGTATGACGCTTCCACGAATTCTTCATCCAACTCGGACTCGATTCTTTTAAAGCAACGGAACCTTGCTGTTGTCTTTTCTTTGGTAGAGAGGATAATCAAATTGATTGCAAACATTGCTGGAGATGAAGGCAGTGTTGTCATTAGTGAGAGCACTCTCATGAAGGTGATCTCCGGGCTCAACGAAACAATCGGCGTGGTTCTAGACTACTTACAAGATGCAAAGGATCACGGACAAACAATAGGAGATGATCTCCTCGTTTCGGTTCGTGTTGTGGGGAGCTATCTTTCAGAAACACCTTTTGCTTGCGAAGAAAAGGTTGGGGACCTTTTAGGGTATATGCTCTCAGTCAAGGGCGAAGACGAGTTGAGCCCCTTTTACTCTGTATGTTTTCTGCTTCCAATGCTTTGTCAAACTACAATGAAGGATTATGTATGTGAGGTTCTTGTTTCTTCAAGAGCTTATAAAGCTGTTGTGGAGTGCTTGATTAAATTGGGCGGTCCAGATGGTAGTGCTGTAATTCATGATAATGTTTCTATATTCCTGGCTAGTGATACAGTTGTGAATCTTCTAACTACAAGAGATCGAATCCAATTTACGTTAGATGATGCTTGTTTTGTTCGTCTTTTAGGAGCATTGGCATGTTGGACAGGTGACACTGATGACCTTTCTGCTATAATGATGGCTACAATGGTTTGCACTCTTGTATTTGACTCAACATCCGAGGAGGCTCTTCTGTGACATCCGAGCTTTGATGATAGACTCCTTATGGGTCTGTCTCAGCTCATAGCGAGAAGCTTGGCTATAAGTGGGAACGAAATGATGTCGGATAAGACTAAAGAAGAATTTGATCTTCATCAGACTGTTGTTTCATGATAATCTGATTGGGCTGATCGATTTCCCCTTGTTAGAGAGGCTGTTGAGAGATACTCCACAAAAAGTGGGCAGTCTCCCTGACAATTCCCCAGTCCATTGATCCATGATCAAGTACTCGAGATGGCAAGTGAAGAAATTATCCATTCCATTGTAACCATATGGCAGATGAGGGTGGACAGGGAGAGATACGAATCATGCCAACCCTTCAATAATTTGTTATATTTTCTCTTGAGAGGTTGTAGAAGTTTATTAGGATGTAGGAGGTTAGGGAATAAGTTTATCAAGAGCTGGTTTTGTCAGTAGGTTTGTTTTAATTTGATTTTCTATTTCTTCAGTTATCTCTCTTGGCCTACATTTGTTTTTTGATTTCATTATTCCGGACTTTCCGTAGGATTGATGGCGCTTTAGCGGCCAAAAAAACAAAGCAAACTTGCCAAGAATAACAAGCTTTCCCAGGATCAGCTTATGGGTACTTCATATCAGGTTTTTTCTTAATATCGATGCTTGTTTTTGTCTATGAGCTCATCGTTTCTTTTTCTTTTTCTGTGTGATCCCAAGATTTCGGATTTTGTGGTATTGAACTAGGTTGATGGATTATTATCTGTTGTTTGACGCTATTCTAAATATTGTATTTTTGTTCTCCAGGACGAATCTTATGTTGCATTTCTTGTGTTTTAAATTGGTTACGAGCAAATACAAATAAACCAGATCTTCATGAAACTGGATAAGCTATTTAATTTGTACTTTTAATGGTATGTTCTTCCCGTATAGGGAGAGGCAACGAATAATCTAATGCTTTATGATATGGGGGAATAGGGAGGAAATCAGAAGCATCAGAAGCTAAGACGGACAAACCTTGTCCCCCGGTCTATTGGTCTGGGCCGTTTGGCTGGTCATTGAGGTGTATAAGTAGTTGCATTTTGCTCATTGTTCGTCCCTATTCTCTGTTCTTGATGCATGTTCTGGACTATTCTCTTGATTCTTGTTCAAATGCAGGCCAGTGAGTTGTAAAGGACACAAGGCAGCCTCAAATTTCTCCAAACCAAGCAGTAAGAAAACAGAAACAACAAGGGGCACCATAATGGAAGGATAAGCTAGTAATTTTATTTTCCTTAATGTAAAAATGGACAGTGAAAAAGGAATCTGGAGTGGTTTGTTCACTCCATTATTAAATAAGGAAGAGAAACTGGTTGAGTGGTCATTTTGTGGGAGGGGTTTTTGTTTTTGTTTTTTTTTCTTGTTTTGTGTGTGTGGTTTTCTTAAGGGTGGTTGGTGATCCTTTTGTTCTTTCTAGTTTGTTTGGGTTGTCTGTTTGCTGGGAGGTCTGTGGTTATTCAGAAGTGTGGTGTTGTCTGGTCTTTCAGGGCTATGTGGGGGTTGTCTATGTTTTCTGGTTTGGTTTTTCGGGTTTAGTGTCTTTGCTGTCTATGTTATGGTGTCCTATTGGTTTCTTTCTGACTGTTTCTCTCACTGAGTTTGGGGTTAGACTGTTAGTGTCCATTGTTTGGAGTCTCAGACTCTCAGCCAGGGTATGCCTGTACTTTGAGTCTCACTCAATCTGTCAGTTTACCACCATACTTAAGTATTCAGTTCCATATTGGTGTTGGCCTTCGTTGGCCATACTGCTCTGCTAAGTACTGGTTTGGCCTGCTGAATTTTTTACCGCTATGGGTTGCTGCAAAATTTCATCTGATTTGGCTCAAAGAAATGGCTCAAAAGGAAGAGGTTCTGCTGCATTTTTCCTATCAGAATGGAATCAAAAGGAGGTTTCACAAGAAGGGTGAACAAAACTCAACTCACAAGGAGGGCGATCCTTTTGCACAAGTTTTCTGCTGGATATGGTCTGGATACACTGCAAATACAAGGAGGGTTGTTTCTATTGCACAAGTTTTCAGCTGGAAAGGGGTTGGCTTCACTACAAAGTCTATTTAGGCGAAGGAGTGCTTTTCAGAGACCCTGCTCCCTTGGTTCCTTGGGCTAGAATTATCAGGTTCACACATTACGTGCCTAGATGGGCTCTCATAGAATGGATTTCGATCTTGTAGAGTTTGGTGTATTACCTTGGATCGATGTGGGATGCATCTCGTGTGGAAATGTGTAATGAGAGCCATGATCAGTCAACTATTTTCTACTCGCTCCTTCTCAGATAGAGTCCGGGTTTCCTTTCTACGGAAGAATGGCTTGTATAGAGTCCCTCTCACTCTGCTATAGAGAGGGAAGAAGATGAAGCACACCATCTTCGGATAGTAAATGGCTAGCTGCAATTCTTTGCAACCCGTGGATTGAAAGAAATTGAAGACTTGTTTCAGAAGAAAAGCCTTGAAGTTGAGGAAATCATTTGAAGAAACAAAGTTTGAGATCAGGGCTTGTGTCAGTTCCTTTGTGTCTCTCAACTAAAAATGTCTCTCCTAGTGTGTTTTTCTGGGCCATGAATTGAAGGCTATGTTTCTTGCTCGAGTGGTGTTTGGTGTTTTGTTTCAAACTTGGAGCCCAATTGCCAACGTAGTGTTCAAACCAACTGCTGTGATTCGAAACAAACCGATTGCGTTTCATTATGGTTCGAAGTAGAGTCGGCTTGGAGATTCTAGGAGCCTAAGACGAACTTATGAGGAAAAAAAAATATTCGTATGGGGAAGATAAAAAGCCCTATAGGACTTGAATCATATATCACTTGAATAAAAAAACTAAGTTTTTTCACTAAGCTAGCTATCTTATTTGTTATATAAATGCTAGATTAAATATATATTATATATCCGATTATACTTATTTGGGGTCCTAATTTTGATTTAAAATTTGGGGCTTAAGTAAGCCGCCTTGCTCGTCTCGGCTCAGAGCCGGCCCTTTCGAAGTGCCCATTGATCGAACTAAAAACGATAGATACTTGTGTACATGCGTAGAGAGAGAGAGAGGGGCCCCAACTTCGAGCGAGCCCTAAGTTCTCTGAGAAACGAAGAAGAACAGGAGTAATTGAAACACAAACAACCATCATGCGTTCCCAAGAAACCGTGTTCCACAAACTCGATTCTCAAATTGGTTTATGCCGAAATCGCGTCGGGGACTCGGGGCCAAAACGCTTTCAACAAAGAATGGAAAACGCCCATCAATGCGGGTTTACAGAGCGCGGGGGTTGAACGGACTACGGAAGAAGGCTTCTCCACTGTTTTTGGCCGTTTTCAAACTTGTTTTGGGATTAGTTCAACAATCCAATTCGTCCACATTGTAGATATTGTCAACTAAAATAGTTGGGTAGAATATAAAAT
The DNA here is from genome assembly GCA_019656835.1 of Rhododendron ovatum. Classification (NCBI taxonomy): domain Eukaryota; kingdom Viridiplantae; phylum Streptophyta; class Magnoliopsida; order Ericales; family Ericaceae; genus Rhododendron; species Rhododendron ovatum. The sequence goes on along the minus strand of CM033797.1, from coordinate 29,352,109 downwards.
CAATTGAATACCCACTGGTACTCCATCGGAGATTATATGTTCTTGAAAAAAGGGGGGAAATCAAGCTGGGCACAGCGGATTAAAACTTGAATGGACTTTTTTTCATTTCTATTGGTCGTGTGAAGGCTTCTATGCCGTTTTTGGAAAATTTCAACTTATTTTGGAATCACTTTGTTGATCAGATTTGTCCACATTATAGATATTTTTTACCATAATAACTACACGAAATATCAAGTCCATCGGATAGCTACCGGTGATTAATCGGAGAATATTTGTTTTGGATAAAAATGACAAAAAGTTAGCTGGGCACACCGAATTTAAACTTGAAAAAAAAAAAAGCTGTATTTGTTCAGATGCTTTTGGCCGTAGTCAGAGACGCGGGAAAGATGTTCCAATTAGTCCGTTACGGCCGTTGGAAATCCCAGCTCAAAAACCTGAAGAAATCTCAATCAAACCCACTCTTGGCTTTCTACATCTCCACCACCGCCCCCACCACCGCCGCGGCAGCTAACGATGAGTCGAATCCGAGTCGACCTTCACCGCCTCCAATCCGGGTTACGCTCACCGAGTCATCGGGCAGAGGTGTGTTGGCGACTCGGGCGATCGGAGCTGGTGAGCTCATCCACACGGCCAAACCCATTGTCTCCCACCCTTCTCTGTCCTCAACCACCGGTGTTTGCTATTTGTGCCTCAGAAGTCTCGGAAACAGAACCACGTCTGAAGCTCGGAGTGTCTCATTTTGCGGCCGAGAGTGTGCGGAACTATGAAGCACGGGTACTTCGAAAATGTCGCCGTACTCGTATCCGTACCCGTACCGGGTGCTGGTACGGCGTGGGTACAGCAAGGGTACGGCACGGGTACGTTTTAGCCCAAAATGAAATTTTTTCAAAATTTTTGGGATTTTTTTGTAAATAATTATAAAATGTGGGCTTATTGTGTAATTTATTTGTCATTTATAAACACCTCTCTCTTTGTCCATCTCTCTCTTCGTCTCTCTCTGTATATTTTTTTTATCGATCGGAATAGTCTCTCTCTTTGTATATATGTACAAATGTATGCATGTGTAATGTATATGTATATATGTATCTGAAATTTTGAATACTAATAGATATGCAGTAGATATGCATATTTGTACTGATTTTGCTTTTTGTTGGTAAAATGGGTTTATGTTTCATTTTATGCAATAAAAAATAGAAAAACATTATATATATATATATGCCATACCCGTACCCTACTTTTTTGGTGTTTTGCCGTTTCCTGTACCCGTACCGTACCAGTACCGCGTACCGGTACCCGTGCTCCATAGGTGCGGAAGAATCTAAGGTATATGCCTACCGCGTGTTTGACATTTGGATTCTTAAGGAAGTCGATTTTTGTGAAGATTTCTGGGAAATTGATGGAACTTCATGGACCAATGACAAAGCTTTGGTTGATCAAACTACAGAAACTTAATTCATTCCATTAATTATGCGAAGCATGATTATGAGAGTCCTTTAAAGAAGGTCTTACAGATAAAGTGAAGGATAAAGATAGCCTGATAAATTCTGAAAAACAAGATAAACCTTGATTAATTATTAAGATAATTCCGGAATAACAATCTACCGTGTAATATCATTATCTAATTCTTCTTGTTCTCCATCTATAATCCATTGTGTTTTTGTTTGCTTTTAGTACCGGTCATCATTCTTTTGGTTCAACTATTGGTTCTTAGGAAAATAAATAAATAAATAAACTTTCATTTAACCCCATTTCGGAGCTCCTTCCAATCGATTGGTTCATGCTTCAATCTCTATTTTCTAATTCCTTGGTGAATATGGTCCTTGAGTAAAAGATACTATCTTTCCAAACACCCGCAAAATCACCAAACCATACTATTAGATAGAGTAACAGAAGAAAAGCATTTCCTGTTTTATGTTCCCTGTTATACAGTTCATTTGGTCATGGTCTAGTATTTGCATGGTACTTCTACTTGCATACATGGTATGCCTAACTGTTTTTCACTGGGTTACATCGTTTGCCGTGTATATGACTATGTCATACTTTAGCCACAATATTATTTCTCTTATAGATAGATGAAGTTAGCTTGATGAGACTCAATCCTATGCTGAGCAAGTGAGCTTGCTTTCAAGTTAAGCTTTATCCTGTAGGTTTGTATGCATTGACATGTAACCCTGATTTGTACCTTAATGTTGGCCTTATCCTTTAATCTGTTTTCTTGATCAAAGCCTCATTCTTTATGGATTAAGTCAGTTCACAAAATTTTTCATTTGATTTTCTCTATAGCACATAAATGTGTTTTTTGGCGATTCTAGTGGTACTTGCATTTTTTAGGTTTTACCGTACCGTCTTCAAAAAAAGGTTTTACCATACCAACTCTCCTATACCATCTCGATACCCGTACCTTTACCCTTGCACATGCTTCATAGGATTTAATCAATAATGTATAGGGTTTAACTGAGTTTCATTTACTTTTAGTTCCCATTTCAATTAATTTTCCCTTTTACTTTTTCATGGTTTTAGGTGTTTTACGAAATTGAGAAACAAGCTGATTGGTCAGCCTACAAGGAGTACTGCTGGTATGGAAATTACTCAAAACCTTAACTTCCAGATTTATATCGCTGAGAAACAAGTGGGATGTTTTTCTTGCCTTCACTACTGACTCACAGTTTTCTTCCCTGAATTTAGACATGGAACTAAGTGTCAGTTTTAGAATCCTACTCCAGAAGTTATGCTATTTAAAACTTAAGAAGCAGCTGTAGCTTTCTGCCATGTTTTTTTTTGTGTGTGTGGAGAATTGCGCATATTACTACCTGGAAAATGATTCATTTGTGTATGGTGACCCTTTTGCTTCACTATTTGGTCGAAGAGTTACGACCAATTAGTTAGCAGCTTAAGAATTTTGTGGTTCTTGTCATCATCATGAACTCTCGTAGTGCTAGTCTTGTATACACGAATCAATAGTTTAATTATTAACTTTTGTGGTGTGCAACCAAAGGTTTTGCTAATCAAAAAGAGCAGAATCTTGGGAGTTGAAATCCACTTCCCTCAAAGGGCTAGCTTCCTAAACACCTGCTTTCAAGTTGGCAACTAAGAATTGACCTACCTGAAAAGTTACATGCATACATGTGTCCTTCTGAAAAAGGATCTATGAGTGAGGGAGCAATTGGCCAGCTATAAATTTGTGCCAAAGTCTGTGAATCATTTGTAATTTTACCCAGCCCCATCCTCAAATTTTAGTATCGCTGATTACTTTGAGCTACACCTTCCATACTTGATCACCTTAATATCTCTGAGTACTTTGATCTATGCTATCTCTAATTAGTTTACCATGCACCTTACCTTGATCACCTTCACTCTGATTTCGCCAAAGTTAGTGCTATCTCACTGAAACTAAACTGTAATGGCTTGAATTTGCATCAGTTGGTCTATTAAGTGAATACCAGGTCAGAGATCTGAGTAAAACATGTTTTCCAACACTCAGATGATCAGGCTAGTAATATTTACCAGAACGGTTTTTTGCAGTTTCATTATCAGAGAACTGAGACGCAATGATATTCCTTTGTGTTGCTGGATATTTTTCTACTGTACCAATAAACATATTATGCTATCTCTCCCAAACATCTATTTCTAAAGCACTCAGGGTTTGAAGTATCCACTTCTTGCGAAGAGGTTGGCTTGTATGGTTATGTCTGGTTTAGCTAATGCAGATAGTCTTGACATACTTCAACCTGCTATTTTATCTCCTGAGATGATCTTACAGGTATGAGTTGTAAAATAATGATGACATTTCACATAAGCATGATGAAATATGAAAATTTGTTTTGTCTTCAGACTCTTCACATGTTCCCTTCGTTGTCCCCGATGGACATGTAAAATGATAATTGCTAGATGGAAAATGAGTTTACACTATTAAGGAGTGCCTGTGAAGAAGCTTATGTCACAGATGAACAGATGGCATGTATCCTTTGTGTGTCAAAGGTTCATACTTAGTTTTTGGTTGAGTGATTTCTTATTCACCTTCTCCATGCCTAAAATTATTGAGTTTGAAACATCAGTTATCTTTGACTTGATAGTTCTCACCAAGCAATGGTACGTTGGTGTGCTAGCACGTATTCAAATTAATGCATTTCGAATAGAATTGGCTGGAGGGTTGTATGACAATCAAGATCTTCTTTCATCAGCGGCAGCATTGGTAGAGGCTGAAGCTGCTGTCGGAAATGCTGTTTATATGCTTCCATCATTCTATAATCACGATTGTGGTAAGCTTTTTCTCTTCTCCTCGTGCTCAAAGTATATGCTGCTTGTAAGGGTCCCAAGTTATATTGTTTCAGTTCCCTTAGTTTATGTATCCCCTTATCACAGAGCATACTCTGTTGGGGAGTTCCAGTGGAGTTTCATAGTGCATCCTTTCTAGTTTGATGGGAGTCATTTGTCAAAATGTTTAACTATGTTCCATATTGGACACCTTATCACGAGATAAAGGATGTGAAATAGATTCACTTCCAGTTAAATCCAGACCAGATTAATCAAGAAAAGAGATCAGATGAAATGTCATCTACCAACTCCCAAGTACAATCTGTGTGGTGTGTGCCACTTTTAGGGAACACAGTATGCCTTATTAGGCCTTTGTAGGTCATTCAGATTGTGTAGTTGAATTCGTGATATCTAGAACTGCTTTGAGTGTTGACCCAGTTCCTGAAGACATGTTGGCTGGGTCCTATGGCTGCATCAAATTGTACTCCCATGATTTGGGCCCAACGAGAAGTTGCCTGAGGAAGAGAGTCAGCCTTTTTTTAAATGAAAGGATGTTTTTGCTTGTCATTTGATTCATAGAGGACAATACATTGGTGCAGGAACACTCCAATCTGAAATGTTTGTAATTGTTTGGTTTGATATGCATTATTAGCCCCTTTCCTGGCAACCTAAAATTTTCTGGCAACTGGAAACTTAATATGGTATCGTCGGATCAAGTATGAATGGTGAGCTCTGGTTCCAGAAGTTGTGGGTTCACGTCGTGCTATTACGTTTTTCTCTCATTGGTACTCGCTGCTGAATTCCAGTAGTACTCGTAATCTATGTAACCAGCTTTTACTCTCCTTGCAGATCCAAATGCACACATTGTTTGGATAGAAAATTCAGATGCAACAGTGAAGGCTCTCCGCGATATTGAAGCAGGTTTATTTCATGTTCTGTTTTGATAATATTGGGCTGATTTTCTTAGTACAAAAAGATGTCAAATTATAACGAAGCAATAACAAAACATGTTAAGTAGTCTAAATACTTTATTTTTGCCCTTACAATTTAAGCAACTACAACATTCGTATTCCCGTAATTCATAAAGCTGCTTCATCATCCTGTTTGTGGAGCATGAATATGTACTTATTTCACTTATATGCTCATCAACTTTTCTTCTTTTCTATCCTCTTGATGTTGCTTTCTCAAACATGATGACTATTTTATTCCCTTCCTCATATACGAAGCCTCTTTATTGCATTAAACAGCTGGTTGTATAACTCTTCTGGGGTCAATCTATACGGGGCTTTGTCCCGGCTTTGAGTGGGCTCCCCGATTGTGGACTTTGGGATTGGTCCCCCATGAATTAGTTGAGTCGTGTGTAAGCTGCCCTGGACACCCCAAGTTATCCGAAAAATTCTACTAACTGCATTATGGTTGTACAAATTTGAGTTGTGGGTCAAGTTGAGATGCGACAGGTACTTCTGTGCTTGGATGGGACGCTTAGGTTTGCCTTGAATCGAGATCAAGCATTTATTTCTTGATAAGTTGCTCAGTGAGGCAACATTAACTACGAGTCATTTCCATCATTATTAAGCAAGTGCCTTACTTGAGAGCTATATAAGACAACACAATATAGCAACTCTTAAACGACAGGTTCTGAAAAAACGCAGGAATTAATTCCCTTTGCTAGTGAACATAAAAGTTTTGCTTCTTTCTTCTACTCATTGATCATTGGGACTCTTGAAAAGTTACTTGAGAGTTTCTTCTTTTTGCTGCATCTGGGGAAAAATGTATGCTACCAATGATACGTATGAATCGCTCGTTTTTGGGCAAAAAAATCGTGGGGAAAAAGGACACTATCTCTGAAATATTTCTTAAAAGATCTTGTCCAATGTAAGATGAAAATTTTCAGATAGGAGTTTTGGCTGCCATTTGTTGTGAATATAGTTATGTCTTCCCTCGAGATGATGGAACCATGTGACTAAGTGCCAACTTTTTAACTTCTTTCATAGACGTAAGTAATGAAATATCTGTAATTTTGTATAATGATTTTCTCATGGCACATCTGATCTCTGGTGGATGTCTCAGTCACATTTGAATGCAATGATCTTTATTTGTTCTTTTAAAGGATATGATGACCTTAGGAATTGTGGGTTTTCTCAACAGGTTTCATGCATTAGTGCTGACACAATTGTTTGGTGCCACAGGTGAAGAGCCAAAAGATTGCCAAGCTCACAATTAAAACTTGACCAAGAGAATACAGAACATTTAAATCGCTCCCAATATTGCGAAAAAGACTCATTTTCTTGTTGATAGAAATGGGATAGTTCTTGTAAAAGCATATGAGTCTCATATGAGGGAGTGAAAGTTTTGAAAAATTGTTCTGTAATCTCTTGCCATGTCGATCTTGGACTCAAAGAATAAAACCAATCTTGAGCACTATCACGCAAAGACGCTGGGAATACTTGTAAAATAGCCCTTTCATTGTTAGCAAAAATTTTCTCAAGATCATCAACATGCGAAAATGGATTTTCTGAGGCCAAGCCATAAAATATAGGAATTGATACTGAAGAATCAAATTGTTTTGCATACCCTTCATAGCACCTTGCAAAATAGGCCATAGTACCTCTTGCTACTCGAAGTAAATAGGCAAACACAAAACAAATGCTACTACTAATTATCTACCAGACAGAAGGGGCCATCCCGCCACCTCAACTCAACAAACAGAATATGCGAGGGGTTATGCCACCACCTCGGCTAAGCAATGCAATTAAATTTAAACTAACTAACTAACTAAATTAATTATGCTAAACTAACTAAGAAACAAATTCGATATTTAGTCTGGCTTCGTTACACCTCAAGTTTAGCAGAACTAGGTTAGAGGTATCCACCAAACTAAATACGAACTACTAACACATAAACTACTAAACTACTACTACTAGACGAAAGCGGGATACTTACAGTGGTTTGTCGAACCTCCAAGAAAGCCATAATAAGAAATCCCCGGCAACGGCGCCAAAAATGCTTCGTTCTCCAAGATAATATGGAATAATACCCCAAGCGTAGGGTTTAACTCGTCGGTTGAAGCATAATAAACCGGAAATCCGGGATCGTACCCAAGGGAAAAATTATATGGCTTGATCGGATTTGTAGAGCAAGTGAGGGCTTTCGGCCTTTAGACGGCCAACTTTGTTTTACTTTGAACGGTGGAAATAAAAGGGCTAAATTGAAACGAATTAACTAGAGAAAAGATAGGCTAGGTCTAGGAATTATTAACACCCGAGACCCGAACTAGATCACACTCTTCACCCAACTACACAATTTAAGGTACTTGATTATAGTCCTCAAATCGGAAAATCAAATAATTTGAAAACCAAGCTAGCTCTAGAATTCATTTGACAAATCCCTCGTGCGAAAGAGCTCTAAGCATCATATGTGGTGGGTAGTCGACGCTCCCACCTACACAAGATCAAAGAGGTTAACACCTCGGTGATTTATCAAACAAACCCGAACCCCATATCAATTTTCAAATCAAAGTTTGAAGCTTTATTGGGTGGAAAATGCAATTTTCGCCCGGGCCATGAGATGCTAATCATCCCATGACCTAACCCTTGAAACTACTCACCCATATCTAGAGAGATAGGAGCAAGCAAAAATCTAGCTACCATAATGAAATAACAAGACTTGAATTAAACTATAGACTAAGATAGATCGGGAGAAAATAAACAACTTTAATTAAAGAGACAATGTCAAAAATTAACAACTAAGGCAAGAAATTAAAGGATTAAACACTGAAAAATGAAGAACACTTCAAGAACAATTTGAATCTAGATCTAGATCTAAAAATTAGGTAAGCAAATCTATCTAAATTCTATCCTAATTCTATGCTACAAAAATTGACATAAGCTTAAATACTCCAAAGATCCGCGCCTGGAATATTCCCAAGATGCTCAGAAAATCCGCTCTTAAGCCCCTCGGCATCGATGGCAACGGCCTTAGAATGCTCTGCTATGGGGTTCGGCATCGATGGAAGAGGATTTGTTCCATCGCTGCCGAAGTGGTTAAGGAGTTGGGCCACTATGGAGCTCGGCATCGATGGGATGTGAAAGTTTACATCGCTGCCGAGGCCAATAGTGGGTCATTGCCTTGGTTGCCTTCCTCTTGCTCGGGCAAATCTGGCTCTTGCTCGGGCAATGATGGGTTCTGCTCGGGCAACTCTGCCTCTGCCTTGGAAAATCAACTTCTGCTCGGGCAAATCTGCTCCGGCCTTGACAATAACAGGTCTTGCTCGGGCAATTCTACTCCTGCTCGGGCGATGACAGGTTCCGCCTTGGCAAATCAACTTCTGCTCGGGCGATGACAGGTTCCGCCTTGGCAAGTCAACTTCTGCTCGGGCAAAACCTTGTCTCGTGCAACGAAAGCTCCCTTTTTGGCGATTTACCTACAAAATAGGACTAGAACACTATACGAGCAAACAACGTTAATAATAACTAATAAGTAACTAAATTTAACTAAAACTAGATACTAGCGCACCGTACATTACATTCTCGGGTGCTTATCAGCTGCGGATCTGCTATATTGGTGCTAGTATGGAGCATGATGCTCGGCAAACGCTCCTTTCTGAAGGGTTTGGATTTAGATGTCAATGCCTTAGGTGTTTGTTGGGTGATTGAAGAGCTATATCATCCTTATAATCTGCACGGGTTGAAAGGTTTCCTTTCTCTGTCAGCTTTTAACTACTCTTGTACAAGATGGAATTAGGCCGTGGAATTAAGGTTGTATTTAGTATATCCATTTTTGCTTTTCACCAACCAGCGATGGGGATATGGTACCATTTCTGCTTTCATTATTTTGTGCATAGTTTTGAAGCCAATTTTTTTATCACACAAATGACAGAAACAGCAACATTGAATTCGTTAGAGAACTACAACACAATCGAAAGGAAGATTTAAAACCCCTTTATTTTGTGCACGTTGTTTTGTGCTCACTGCTCATTGTTGTGCTCATTGGGTTGTTATACTTATTAGGTGTTAAAAATTTATTGATGAGTTATATAAGATGGACAATTCCCAAATTTAGAAAAAGAAAATACAAGTTATCTACAAAAAGGAATCACAACTACTTCAATTTTTTCTTCTTCTTCTTCAATCATAAATAGCAACCAAAGAGACTATATGAACATCTAGCATGCAATGGAAGCCAAATAGCAACCAAAGAGACTATATCAAGGTGCGTGAAATCTAGCCCCGACAGCTCAGCTGAGTTATGAAAAAGAGTTTTTATTGCAGTATAACATTCATTATAATGCTGCCAAAAGTGCCAATAAGATCATCCTTCGGGTAACATGAGGTAACGATGCATATAATTGTCTCTGCTCACAAAGATAGGCCAAGTGTTAATACATTTGTAATGGCCCTGAAGTGGGTGCTTGAAGTAATGGGCCTTTGGGCTAAGCTTGTCCAGAGATCAAATATTTCTATGATGGTAGCTACATGTGAAGACACCTTTCCATTGTTGCAAGAGCCCAGAGATTGGTTGAAGGAAAGCATCAGAGCAAGTAAGAAGTTTCAACTTCACGAGCTCGCTTGTTCGACTCCTACCGCCAGCAAGAAACACTCTTTGGGCTACTAGAGATTTATTTCAGTAATTAACTTCATAATCCCAAGATTATTCAAAGTGCGCACGAGGCAATCCAAACATCCGGTAATGAATAGAAATATATGTCAAAAACACACAATCGACCATTCTGGACTCATGTTAGGAGGTTTTCACTAAAAGCCTGATCGTTTTATAGGTTGAAGTTTGAACCCATTTGACTTGTAAAAGCCCAAAGACAAATGGCCCAAATTCAGTGCTAACTGCTCCAAAGACTTCATATTTTTAGCCCAATATACATTTTAACTCAAGGCGCTGAACAGTACTGGAGAGTGGAAACAAGATAAAAATGGAGACATTGTGTTCTTTTCTTTTCGTTTTTTCTCTCTCCTGATCGGCAAAAGTTAGTATTGTTAGAGTAGTTAAATTAACACCTTAAAATAGGGGTTGAACTCCTAATCTTTCTTCTCTTGAAACCTAAGTGCACCCCTGATGCAGTTGGGCCTTTCAAGGTGTTTAGGGGGAAAAAAAGAAGGGGAATGTTGTTGGAAAAACTTTAAATAATACTCTCACCGTCCCAATTTACTTGTCTCAGTTCTATTCTAACTAGATTAAAAAATTAGTTATATCTTTAAAGTGGTAATAAATTTTATATCCAATATGGATCTTGTTTGATAGATCTCGATTTGTTCTATAATTCAATGTTTTCGAAATCACCTAAAACATTATAAATTACAAGATATAATTAATTAAAAAGTGGCACGAACTCTCAAAAATGACAATTAAATTTGGACGGAGGGAGTACTATTCCACTCAAGAAATAAAAATCACCATCAGTCCGATTTTCGGAGCAGTTTCCGGAAAATTCCAAACCACCAAAAAGCATCGAAGGATCGGTCCAATTTTGAGTCGGAACGAATTTTCGTTTTTAACTTGTAGAATTGCCTAACAAGACAGAGAGTTATATATACCTAAAAATAGGCACATGACATACAAAACCTAGCTAGCTAGAGCCTTGGACTACTTGACTACTTTTGGAAGTTCTCTGACTGTTCGTTCGAATGTGTATATAAGCCTGCCAGAAAATTCAAATGTGTATTTTGTTTTCTAATAACTTCTTTGTGTTCAATTTCTTTAAGTAATCTAGAAAACCAAATCTTTTTCTACCCTGCAAACACCGTCATGTGATCAAGTTGAATGGAAGCTAGCTAGTTTCTAGCTTTTGGCGCATAGCTGCATTTTCTGCGGATATGATTAAATCAAAATGTGTATCATGGAATTTGGAAATCCTGCAGTGCAGCCAGCACAACAGGTGTTGTAGGGCGGCCGATGCGGCCGTCCACTTTGACGCCAACATCTCGGATTTAATCCGAACTCCTATTGATCCTAGTCGTCCATTGTTTGGATTAAAATCCGAGCCATCCATTGCCGAAATAGACGGCCGTTTCGGCCGCCCTACAGGATCCCCAGTTCCGTGTATCATGTGCTTCATATCCACGAAAAGGTCTAGGTCATGTGTAGGACTAGGTGTTTGGTTGGAATATTTCAGGAAATTCTGTATGGTGGTTGGGTAGATGTGATGGTCTGCACCAAAGAAATGAACGATCAAAGCCTACTGAAATAAGAAAGGGAAGAATCAAAATGCAACTAGTTTAGTTTTGTCATAGATAGGATATATAGGACTATCTAAAAATCGTTTTTTTCGTTTGAAAAATTTATTTGGTTGCTCCCAAGACCCAAAAGCAAGTTCAGCAGTGCAAAAATGGCTTTGAGATCCATATTTTTGGCTAGTAAAAGGGCTAAAATTGGTGCCCCATTGGGTTTGTTTTTGTTTTCAGCCACCATGGGAATTCTGCACAAAAACAAGAAGAAGTGAAAATGGCATTGCACCAATAATGCCTAATTTTTTATTTTATTTTATTTTTTTTTGGGGGGGGGTGAGAAATTACCATTCATTTTCAAAAAATGACATTGGTTCAAGTCATTTGGCTTAACCATTGGACTTGTACATGGTGTCCGACTTGAATGTGATCAGTGTATACAATTGGGTCCTATCATTTTTATATCGATTGAAATATACTGTGTTAACAGGACTTAGTTCAGTTGGCCATAATGCTAATTCCTCCCTTAGAGATAAGACGTGTTGAAATCAAGAGCTGACCTCGCGTTATGCCTCGTGTGTATAGTTGGAATATATTTCAAGACGTTGATCTGTATGTTGGTTGGCTAGATGTGATGGTCTACACCAAAGAAATAAACAGTCAAAGCCTACTGAAATAAGAAAGGGAAGAATCAAAATGCAACTAGTTTAGTTTTGCCATAGATAGGATATATAGGACTATCTAAAAATCTTTCTATTGCATGAAATTTTATTTGGTTGCTCCCAAGAGCAAGTTCAGCTGTGCAAAAATGGCTTTGAGCCATATTTTTTGCTCTTTTTTTTTTTTGATAAAAGTGAGAAGTTATATTGATGTAAGCTATATTGATATTTTTTGCTAAAAAGGCTAAAATTGGTGCCCCCATGGGTTCATTTTTTGTTTTCAAGGATTTTCCTTGTCATTTCCTCCCAAAAATGGTACTCGCAAGAATGAATTTACTGTTAGTGCCACATCATCAAACCCAACATCCAATTCCTTCCTTCCCTCCCTCTCAGTCAAGTGGAGGATCCAGGAATTATTTATAGTTGGGGCACATAATCAAACATATTCACACATGTATTCTCTACTAGATTTTTCCATTTGAGTGGTGAAGAGGCGAAATGCATTTTCCAAAATATTGTTTTCATGTTCTGTTCTTCTTCTGAAGCACTCCGTTTTTCTTACTTCCTTACTTAATTAAAGGACCTAGATTCCGCAATTTGTCCACAAGTATATCTCCCCTCGTCAATCCAAATCATTCATATGATAGGGCTTGTCATACAAATTGTCCATTAAAAAATCTTTGTTGATTAGATTTTAAAGTGAAACAACTCCATTGAAATCCTTTTGCTCATAAAAAATACACGCTAACCATTTTTTGCACAAATAAATTAATGTTCTTATCAAGTTGTTATCGGTATCTGATCAACTTGATTTTTTGTGTGGACAAATTATTTGACAATCTCTACGTTATACACGTCTTGAATCATTGAGAAAAGATCCATAATTGTGTGAACTATACTTTGCACCCCCAAAATCAAACAAGAGTTAACCTTAGTTGGAAAAATAGCATGCGAGGGTGTGGGGGCACGTGACCCCACATGCCCCTTAGTAAATCCGCCACTGCTCTCAATTGATGAAAGTTAGTTGAAAATGGGACACAAGTGGAATTTGCGCACACAGGGAATTGCAAATGGCATTGCACCAATAATGGCTACTATTCATAGTCAAAAAATGGCAATGGCTCGAGTCATTTGGCTTAACCATTGGACTTGTACATGGCGTCCGACTTGAATGTGATTGGTGTATCCAATTGGGTCCAATCATTTTTATATCGATTGAAATATAGTGTGTTAACAGGACTTAGTTCAGTTAATGATAAGGCATGTTGAAATCAAGAATTGACCTCGCATTATGCCTCGTGTGTTAACAGGAATTAGTTCAGTTGGCCAGAATTGACTATAATGCTGATTTCTCCCTTACAGATAAGGTGTGTGGCAATCAAGAACTGGCCTTGCGTTATGCCTGGATTCAAATCTCACTCCCGTGAGGCAAAACATTCCTCGGTTGCTCCCTTCATTTGGCAAAAAAAATCTACGTGCATAAATGTATGTGCAACAAACCCGAATCCCTCCTTTATTTCCCGAAAAAATCTATGTGCAAAGAGGTATATGCCTACAATCCGCAAACAGATGCATTCAAAACCGTGCGAATGTCTGATGCACGTGCTTCGTTATTTTGTAGGGTCCACACGCTTCAGACGATTGCAGAGGCAACTGCATTCAAATCTGTGCACTTATCGTTGCTCTTATTTTCCTCCAACTAATTTATCAAAAAGACTAGGAAACACAACTTCCGATACAACCATGTCGAGAGTCCTTAAAAATATGTGGCGAACATGCTGCGAACAGTTAGGGATGGAATTAGGATTTTCTATGTGACGGGGTCGACCACAACATGAACAATAGAATTTTAAAATTTCGATGTTCAAGAACATAAAGTATTTGGATGACCAAGTAATACCCGTTACAAAACACAATATATATGTAAGTGATCTTTTTTTCGATAGGCAAGAATAATATTTTATTAAGGGAAAGGGGAGGGGAATTCAACAAAAAGTTGGACAAATACAACCACATGGGACAAGCCCATCCTCATAGGGACAAAGCCTAGTACAGCGAAGAAACCAAAAATAACTAAAAGGTGAAAAAATAAAAGTTTTTCAATTCGTTACACCTCAAGCATGTATCAAAATAATAGAATTTAACAATACTTTAGATTCGAAAGTCACTTATATATGGTTGAGTTGGAACTAATTTTTACAGCAATTTCAATTCCTTCTCAAAAAATATAACCAAAACATTTGTGAGAGATTTATTCTCCATTCAAAACATGCGTTCTAGTATGTTTCCTTCTAATCAACTGTTTTTATTTAAACAAAAAAAAACTTACATAATTATAAAATTTCGAACGGCCCCATATGCCCATACTTATCTTCGTATCTGCGAACAACTGTGGACTGAGCTGTGTTTTCGTCATCCTCGACGCGTTTCACTTATCAAAAAATTAGTTTTCTTTAGTCAAGTCTGTTACTGCTGTATTGGTGGAGTAAAAGCAAATGAGAGGGTAATCTCCCCCGCCGCATTTTGAGCGGCCCTTGTCTGAACTGAAACAACAAAATTCTGGGATCCACTTAACGCGCAGTTGCATTTTGCTCTCTCTCTCTCTCTCTCTCTCTCTCTCCGCGTACATGCATGAAAGCTTTTTCTGCAACCTTTTGAGATTTTGTCCCGAAAAAACGATCAAAGTGCACTTCGATCCACACGTACGTGCGGCGGAAATCCTTTATTAACAACTCGACAATCGAAAAAGACTCGCGATAACGGTTGTCTCTACTTTATCCCCGCACTTGGAATGAAACCAAGTGAGAAAACAGATCTGCGGAAGCAGCGGAACAAGACCAAATGGCCTGGATCTCTAAAGCAAGAGAGGGAGAGAGAAGCGCCCCCAAGTGTTACTCCGGTTAATTGGTGGGTTCGCTCCCCACATAATTGATCATTAGGATTCGATTCTTGTGGCTCTACGAGAAAGTAGTTCCATCATGAATAGCCTACTTTTAACCAGATTGGGGAGGGAATTAGTCGAAGTGTGCGTAAGCTGGTTAGACATCCCGATGCTCGAACCAAGAGGGAGGAGGAGAGAGAGTAAAAGGAAAAGAGGGAAAGGAGCACTATGCGAGAATAGAAATCAAAAGTATTGATTGTGGAATTGCATGGGTGGGTCTCATTTCAACTCTTCCTTGGACAATTTTCAATAATGATGTCTGGTTTCTCATTACCCCCAACCCTTTTAGGTAGTTTGGTTATGGTTCTCCTTTACACATGCATGGGATTCCCCTAGATTTGAGCTCCTCCACTTTGGCTTTTTTATCGGCTAAAGTAACAATTTATTAGGGAAAGAGAAAGGGAGTCCAACCAAAAATCGGAACCGTACTGCGGTTTGGCTTACTTTCCCCTAGGTAAAGAACCAACTTTGCTATAAGATTCAAATATATTTTTAAAAAAATTACTATAGTATACTTCATCATGTTTTTCACCTAATCTCGAGAGCTTGAAATTATAAGAAAACAAGCAAACATTTTCTTAGGATGGAATTTGTTTTGCTTAATCTACTATACATCTTACCGACTTATTTTAATCAAAAATGATGTATTGAGAGAGAATAACCTGCTCGTAAAGCATGAAATAAATACTTAAAAAATAAGAACCTTAACGGAATAGAGACAGCAGTCACTCCGCGACACGCTAAGAATTTTTTCCTGGTTGACATAACTAGTTGTTATAGGTGATCAGTTGTTAAATATACGAGAAAAACTTATTCACGGCTCCGCGCAATCTCAGCCGTTCAAACAAAAGTGTTTTGGACAGTGGAGATTTAGTGCCGTAAACCTTATTCACGGCTCCTCCGTGAATAAGATTTTCTACCATTCAATGCAATATATAAATATGTTTTAAGAATTGATCTAATTCACTATGTCTAACATGCTAGCACTCTAGGTAACAGGTCAAACTAATCAGAGCATTGCAGTGGCATTAACTATTCGAATTGTCAAAGAAACTGATTATTAAAAATTACTAAAAACTATGGGCATCTCAATCCGCTGGTCTTCACCAAATCCTTATCCGTAATCATTAGAAGGACTAAAACTGTGCTTGTTTGTTCAGCAAAATTCAAGGGTTTCATACCCTAAGCTGTAAGTAAGTGGTCTCAAATCCTAGTTAATTCTTACGACTACTAATTACAGTGGCATTCACATTGAAGGTTTTGTTAGCACATCGATCAAACCATATCAATCTGATTCTACCATGCATCAAACCAACTCCTTTGGGCCGTCTCTACAAAACATTTGATCTGGCTTTAAGTGGGGTCTCTGCTAATGGACGGTGAGTTTATGATCCTTTATAATTAGTCCAGTTGTGCGTAAGCTGACCTGAATATCTGGTTATTTTAAAAAAAAAACTTTGCCTATCTAATAAGAATAATTAGTACGTGGAATGAGTGTTGACTCCTTAATTTGGCAATCACCATAGATTTATTGCGTGACCAGATATATTCCACTCGATCTTTTTCTCCTCCTAAGTGAATTCACACTCAAAATATTGATCGACCTGTCTACATTTAGACTCAACAGTTTTCAAAATATTGGAATTTATCTTGCCATATGTAGGAGGTGAATAGATCTACTGAAATATTCAATAGTACGTGATACATGTCAATGAGTTTGAACGATTCAGACCATTGTATAGAAGTTACTGTACTTTATTCCCAGAGTTAACTGGCAAAGTAACATGAAACACACGGTTAATATTGCTTGTTCTTTGTAATTAATCAAAGATTTATTCACATTTATCATCTATCGATCGAAGAGATTATTCTTTGGATCAATTTATCAAAGATTTACCGTTATTGCTTGTACTTGCATGCATAGACTGAAGAATATTTTGTCATGATAGTGTAAATTAAACTCATGATCAATTAGACCTTGTTAGCATTGACTTTACACCACATATTCACTAGCAAGGTTAATTTAGGTAGTTGGATTAATAGATTACGTGGGGTATGGGTTGGTAAGTTTAGTCAAAAGAAAGGATAGTGAATGTCTTTTGGAAAATAATAAAAGCATGTTGGTTGAGAGATGGAAAGATTTTGTCTTAAAAACAAACGTGAAAACATACTAGTAATGCCTTTTGATTTAGTAATTAAATGCAACTCAAAGCCACCATCAATTCTTTATCCAATGTTCAAAGGCCTAGGACTTATAAGTTCGCTATTTCTTAAAAGGTTTCATGTTCAAAATCTCTCTCTCACCTATTATTAGTTCCTTCAGGTCCAATTCATACTGAGCTCTACTCTGAGTTAGTGACGCCCCTACAAGTGGCCGGTGGAATTAGTCTTCCAAAATTAGCTAAGGTTTATACAAACTGGCCTAAATACCCGAGTTATCAAAATCAATTATTTACCTCTACGATATCAACTCTTTCCCACAAGAAGTGGCATAATTGGTCTCTCAGGATTAGTCGAGGTGCACATAAGCTGTGGATTTAGGATGTGATTTTTTGGTTTCGGCTTTATCCTTTTGGTTTGTTCTCTTTGAGCTTCAATTTTTTTGGTCTTATTTTGTTTAGGGTGTTTGGAGTGTTCAGAGGTTGTTTCGGTGTGATTTCTCGCTTTGGTTTTTTGGTTGGTTCCTTGTCTTCCATTGGGTTTGGTTCTTGAATGGCATTTTTGCCGGTATGCCTTTGATCCTTTAAATCTTTATAATCTTTTTGAAAGATTTATAAATTTTTTTTTCTTATTTAAAAAAAAAAAAAAAAAAAAACGCTGACCTCAATACCGAGTTATCAAAATCAATTGTTTACCTCCATGATATCAAGTGGGGCGCACAGGCATGAATCCAACTAAAAAGCTAAGCGCGTTAAAGAGATACTAATAATACATCTACGGACCATGCAATCTATTATTCTCAAAACGGTCACCTAATTAAGATCCTCAAAGCACGTGTAGTCTCGATTAACGTAAGTTTTATAACTCTCTCAAGTCCTTCAAATTTTCCCTCTTATGCTGCAAGGAGTAATTAAGGGCTTCTCCAAACCTCCTCTCTCTCTGTCTCTCTCTCTCTCTCTCTCTCTAAATACCCATCTTGTGAGCCCCACAATTCTAATTAGATGTGCCGATTATTTAAAACCGTTCATCTCATCTAAGTATATCTTACAGTAAAGTTTATCAGTTCAAAAAAAAAAAAAAACAGGTAACTCGTACTATCGTACATCTGTGAGTACCAACGCCAATCACATGCACCAATCAAATGTCGTTTTATATGACGGAGGGCATAATTGATTGTAAAATTATACTGTCCATTTTTCGAGTTGTTTTTTCTTCAAAAAGTAGTAACAAAATAGGTTATCTGAATTTTTATTTTTTTATTTTTTTGAAAATCCTGAGTGCCTAAATTAGTTTATACTGGTTAGTTAAACCATGTAGCAGTTTTTTTTTTATTTGCACCAATAAGACTTCCAGTTAAGTGAAAAGATTTGTCAACCTTTCTTTAGGTAGCTTGTCATATCCACTCCAACTAGAAAAGGGGATGTAAAAGGCAATTGTAGTACCCCCAAAAAATTACTACTACAAGACATTAGTCAACTTTAATTTGTTAATTAATTGGTAGAGACTAGACATATATAGCTGCTAAAACTAGTGTTTGAAAGTTAAATGGTTGGTGGAGTGGTAGTTTATTAGTCATGTTCTGCGCCCATTTTTTTTTTAAATTCCCGTTCTACAGTATTTTTTTTTTTTTGATAAATGGATATTCGAGCCAACTTGTGTGTATCTCAACCAAAGTTGGGACCCTAAAAGTAACGATCAAGAAAATCTTCCAGTGACCCCAAAATTTTTGAAATATTTAACTATCGATTGTTCGATTCGAACGTACGACCACCTAATGGAGGACAATTGCACTTATTGCTAGCTAGCTTTCTCATTACTTTAGCAAGGATTGACTCCCGGACCTCCTTTATGGAAGTGTAAAAGGGTGGCCAAGTGACAACTTCGGATTGGAGCAATATATTTCTTAGTTGAACAAAGATGGTCAAGAGCTGGACTGGAAGGGAACCCAATAATACACTCTCTCTTTTTATCCACTTGATAAATGGAAATTAAGTCGATGTACGTTTTGGAATTTTGGATTTTAAATTTTTAATAATGAGTGGAGATAGATAGATAGATAGATAGATAAATAAGAGTAAATTTATTGAAGTCCTTGCACAGAAAAAAAAAAGTTGAGACTTGAGTCACAAAACGAACATGATCCAAGTGACTAGATGTTGTATTCGATATATAGGGGAATGAGATTGGGCCTGCCACAATGATTTCTTTCTTTGCAATACTAACAGAAATTAAACCCACACAAGAAAATGACCCGTCAACTAATTCTTTCCCATTAACTAATTAGAATTATGACATCAGAATCTAATTTGACTTTATCGTAGACCCTTGAATTCGATCAAAATTACATTCTTTCCCTACTCGATACATCAACTTTTATTCATACATTTCCTTTCAGTAATCTCCTTCCCGTTCCTGCAATTAGCTAGCTTGGAGTTAGGAGAGTCTATATATAGCTAAAACGGTACTGATTTCGCAATGGAAACGGCTAAGCGGTATGCCATGAAGAGGTTTTCCACGCGCGCAGTATAAGATAACAGAAAAGGGCATAGAATACTGGCTCAAGAAGTGAAAATTATAGGCCGCGCGCTTCTTGCCAGTATTTTGTGCCCTTTTTCTATGACCTCATGTCCAAAGAGGCTCCCACATTGAGCCCAGACAATTCTCATCCACGAAGCTCGGATAACTCTGAGGATTGGTCATGATGAAGTTGTCGAAAGAGTATTGTTGTTGTTGCTGCTGTTGTTGGGGCGATGCTTGTGGAGATTGATCGGGTGACATTTCCATGCAGATCAAGGCCACCAGATTTGCCTGCTGGCATTGCATGTTCACTACCTCTGCTTGTGCCTTGGCTAGTTGCGCTTGGAGCTCGCTAACTTGCTTTTGCAGCTGACAAATTGCCCCAGCACATCCGTAAACCGGGTCCCGGAGCCTGGCATTGGCCTCATATACCATGCTGCTCACTGCATCAGCCCTTTGACACTCAGGGAGTTCCTAAAAAATGAAGTTTGGTTCAAATGGAGGTTAGTTATCGCTATTTTTCGTACGCCTGTATGAACGGAGACACTAGATACCTACAAAATGGTATAGGCCCGTATAGGTGATCATGAGGTTCTCTCCAACACAATTCTCAACTACACATATTCATATGTAATTCAGGACCAAATATGTAGACCCCTATAAATACGTGACGGAGGAGTGTGTTGGGGTCGGAACGACTACGTAGCGGTGCTCCAAGACTTCAGAATAATTATTCCCGATTATAAAACTAAGAACCAAATGACTTGATTTGTACCCATGAAAGGCATTGTTATGACTTCCTGATATGAAAGTTTCTTGACAATCTAGAAGACATGAAGACATTTAAGAAAAATACAAGAATATAGTCAAGAAAGGGCAACCATAGTCCAAAAAAAAAGGTTATTTGGTATCTAAAAAAAAAGAAGAGAAAGGCTAGGCCCTACTTTTACCAACCAAAATAAATGGTGTGAGGGATACAACTTCAATTAATTGTTTGATGCTTGCATATATGAAAGTAAGTGTCCACTGTATCAACTACCCTCTGACTTTTCAAATTTCATCCAAAAGAAATTTTATAAATTTTAAAAAAAAAAGATAACAAAGATTTAACGGATCACGGTGTTAAAGCATTCAACTCCAAACCAATTGGCAAAGAGCGGAGAGGCTGCCCAAGCTCATATACTAGTTTTGGAGGAGATATTTAACTGATGTGGGACAAATCCCAATACACGGGCACACCGGTGAAACGTCAGATTTCATCCCTGTTGGTACTCACTCGTGCTCTAACTAAAGGTAAAAATAATCTTGAGCAATAAGATCACAAAGGACGATTGAGTAGTCCCTCCGTCTCATAATTTGAGTCCCGAGTAAAAATTTATACTACCATATATTTTTCATTAAAAATTTTGTACCACGGCTTACAACTTTCTGAAATCTGAAACTTTCAAACAAGTAATCAGAGCCGGTTTTGGTACCTGCAAGAATTTGATAATGTTGCTGGCGCCGAAGACGCGGTGGGCGGTGGTGAACTTGAGGGGATCGGTGGGGGGGAAGTACGGCGCCAGCACGCATTTCTCGGCGCACCTGCGCCGGAGGATTTTGCAAGCAGCACAAGGACTCACCACCACCACATTATTTGTCATGACATGAGAGAGAGGAGGAGGAGGAGGAGGAGAAGATGAAGGTGATGGTGAGAGTGAGTGATGAGGAGGGGATGAAGTAGAACCGATGGCGGTTGCTGTTGTGTCACCACTGCTCTCCATCTTTGATGAGAGAGAGAGAGAGAGAGAGAGAGAGAGAGAGGGAGGGAGGGAGGGAGGTGTGGGGAAGAGGAGTAGTGTTTGCTGGTACTGGATGAGACTTGAGAGCATGTGTTTTTATAGGGGGGAAATAAAATAGAACCTGGGAGCTGGATGACGTCACGTGATGCGGAATATGGCTCATAAAAATTAAGATGCAAATAAAATCCGTATTATTACTACTCCGTGTAAAAATGTGTACTTTAAAGAAACGCGGCTGCCGACTGTACGTTTCCGTTTTCCCTGGGGTCAAGCTCGTGAAAACTCCGCTAGTTTTATTTCTTTCCTTTCTTAGGGCTGAGAATTTTGTCGGTTCAATTGGGTATTCTCCGCGCGGTGCCCAACAACTCATTCGAGCCGTCTACATGGCCCAGATCCGAGCAGAGGGAAAAGAGGAGAGAGAGTACTCGGCTGAATAGGAGAGAGTTTTCGGATCTGTCACCCTTCTTTTGAACTAGGTTTTTACAGATCTACAGAGATGCCGAAACGGTTCATTTTTTCACATTATCAAGAACGCGAGTCATTTAAACAATCACGTCGATAGGGTTATCAATCGGAATTGGGCGTTACACAATCACTTGAAGTTTATGCTCTCGTTTTTCGCATTACCGATATTTTCAAAGAGTTAAAAAGTGAAAAATTCTAATCATCTTTGAAAAAAAAAACATGGTTATAGACAGTACGAAGTCCCTTTTTAAGGACTATACAAAAGTCTTCTCCCTCTTTTTGCCCCTCCAAAATTCTCAAATGGGTACAAAGACTTTTATACTACGTATCTTCTTGCACACGTACGAGGGGGCTAGCTTAACCATTTTCATGCCTTAAACAAAATTTTAAGGATGGCCTAAGATTGATATGTATATATATATATTCAATTTTTATCAATACACTCTTTTTTGAATTCTCATGTTTTCAGATTTATATTCTCATGTCTTCAATATAAGTTACAATTTATGTTCTATAGGCCTAACGGACAGAACACCTCTGTGCAAAGTCGCCAGACACAAAAGATTAAAGAAAAAAGAGGCGGGCTCTTATAAGAATTAAAATGGTGTAGTATTTTTCGAATGTAATAATTTTAGCTCTTCGTGACCCAATTCCTCTCCTAATCTTATTATCAATGAAGTTTTTAATCTTTCACCCCCCCCCCCCAAAAAAAAAAAAATCTTAAAATAAGAAAAGTATTTTAGTATTTGATTTGGTCACAAATTTCAACTTATACAACGGCTGGTGGGACAAAAGACAAGAAAGTTTCTGTCGGGGGATCGCCATGCCATGTGAAAATGGTGGCAATTAATGTAGGGAAATGATATTGGCACTCCCAAAATTGATGCAGGCACTCCAAAATCAGTGTAACTCTAAAACCACTTTTCTTTGTTTTTTGGAGTGCCTGCATCAATTTTTGGAGTGCCAATATCATTTTCCTTAATGTAAAGTGCTTTCTCTAAACAAAAATGATATCCACACAACAATTCAAATACAATAATTTACACAATTTTTTACATACATGTGGGCTCCACACGCACTACTATGTGTGAGTCCCACGTGCATGTGAGAGATTGTGTAAGTTATTGTGTTTAGATTGTTGTGAAAATAACATTGTTGTTTCCCTAAATATAATTGTTATTTATTTATTTATTTTGATAGCCCGAGTGCTATCTACTCGTTATTGGTTTTTTAATATTATCCTCGTCTCATATGAGCTAGTATTTAATTATTGCCATAAAAAGTTTCTTTTATTTTCTTCTTCTTATTTTTTAAAATTTTTCCTTGGGTCTTGAGGGAACATTGGCTACTCGATCCAAATAACACAACCCGCATCGACCCGGATTCGGGGTTGGAGTTGCTACATAGCACTGTGCTACACAGCTCGAATGTTACCCGTTCAGCAATCCAACGGTTCAATCTCATCTCGGCAATAAACGGCTCAGATGCAACATGGGTGGAGATGAGATTTGAACCGTTGTATTGCCGAACGAACGCCATCCGAGTCATGCAGCACGGCATCAACCCCCAATCCCATCGGTTGAAATGATGAACGGGTAAAATACAAATTTTATAGGTAAGACGGTTTGGGTGTAGGTACAATTTCTATAACCCGAGCGCCTTTAATCCGACTAAACACGTTATATTTTTTTTTCTCCCAATATTGTATACATTAGTAAGGGTTAGCGGGGAGTTAGTTAGTTAACCTACAAGGGGGTCCATAAGCTGTCCGTAGCCCTGAACCCCAAACGTCTCTGCTGAGGCTCGAACCCTGGTCTCCCTTATGAAAATACCAGGAGGTAACCGCTAAGCTACAAACCCTTCAGTTAACCCGCCATATCTACATGTGCAAAATAAGGGTCTTTCTATTGTAAGCCCATTGGGCTAACGATAAGTACACTAAAAGATAAGGAAAACACATATTTTTGTGTATTTTTTACACTATTTAATACACGTTCACACACTTATTATTGTCAGCCCATAGGATTGATTTTAGAATTTTCCTTCATGATTTGCTAAAATAAGTGAAGTATTCTTTCAACCGGCTTAACCCGCCGAGTTGAAATGCTCAAAAAAATCAACCACCAAGCTGGTTTTAAAGGTTGGTGAGTTGGCGGCAAGTTAAAAAATCGACTAATCGCCAAGTAGGGGTTGGTTGAAAAATACGCTCTTAACCCACCCAACTCGTCCCATGCACACCCCTTAGAACTCTCTCGTTTTAAAAGATTATCCGATTTGCAAAACAAAAACCTAATAAGAATTCATTTTTGTCGAAAGAATTAAATTCTGCCATACATTAAAAAATTCATTGATATTATTAATGAAAAAAAATTGAGAATTATTATTATTATTTTTTATCGATAGGCAAAGAGAAGAATTTATTACTCATCGAAAGAAATACAATGATTAAAGAGAGCAAAGGCATGACGGCATCACAACAAGGGGTGCGTGCATCCCAACTATATTAAAAAAGTGAGAATTATTTTTCATATGCATTGTTCGTAGATCTTCATTTTGCAAATTGGATAATCTTTCTATGACGGAGATAATAATAGTATTACAAATTACATACTGTGAGTATGTGACACTGAAAAATTATTGCAAAATCATAAGGATACAAGAATCTCAAAATTAGTTCTTATTTCCAAAGATGATGACTTCGATACTGTTAACTACTAGCAATCAACCGGTTCTATGCATGGAATTTCAGAAACTAATAAATTGTAGAGAATAAAAAGATGGACGAAAGTATTAGACAAATGAAGTGGGTGAGAGAGAGAGAGAGAGAGAGAGAGAGAGAGAGAGAAACCAAATTACTCCAGCTTTCTTGGACTTGAATAGTCTTTCAACTCCAATGAAACCCAAAAGTCAGAGTGAAAATGATTTTGCTTTTAGAAATTAATTCCCCATCTACGACGCAAACTCCTTTTTTTTTTTTTCCCGAACAAGATAATCGCATTTATATAGTTAAAAAACAAAGTACAAATGACCGGAATTTCATCGGTCTGAAAATACAAAAATACACCAAAAAAACAACAAACCAACGAATACAACGGATGTGTACGCGCAAAACCCTAAGGGGAAAAAGGTTTGGATTAATCCATCTAAGATATATATTAGGCTATGTGATCTATAAGTTAAGTATCAAGGATTACATGACAATCATGTCTTAATTAATTAAGGTTAGTCCCTTTCTCGTGTTCAAACATGAGAATTGTACTTAGGAAGCATTTGGAATATCGGCGGAAAAAAATAAGATTTATGCCTTGTTCTCGATTCCCTCTACTTCCAATATTTTTCTCTCTATCTCTCTCCACTTATTACCCCTACTATTTTTCAAAAAAAAAAAAATCAAAAACCAAACCAAACACAGCATTATAAGTTACAATTAATACGAAAACACATTTTGATATAAGAATAACGTACAAGAGATTGTTTTACATAGTCGAAGTACGTATAAATTGAACTAGACACCAGATAACCAAAAAAAACTCGAAACGACTAGAGATCGCGGTTGTGAAATCAAGACTTCTACAAATGAAACTTGTGGAATCAAAGACTTCGAGGAATGAATTTAGTACTTGCGAAACTTGTGGAATGCGAGGTTGGGCGCATGTTGTACGACAGATCAAGTCAGTCAAGTTACACATGTGTTTTCCCCAATCAAAATTAAGCTTCTATTTCGGCATGTTACCCAGTTGAAGAAGCTGAACCATTACGTACGGACCGGAGTTTGCTCTAGAATGGCTCTCACCTTAGACTCATTCAGATGACCTGTAGATAAACAAGTCAAACTCGAACACGCGAACCACTAATTAATTAGTTCAACTCAGCACGTCCAAATTAAGGCCCCGTTCCGAAACGTGAAATAAGTACTTATTTTTTAAGAAGGCAATTTTAAGTTCAAAAATGATGGGCTTATTGAAATATAAAAATATGCAACATGGATCTTGTTTGACAGATCTCATTGAGATCTTTAATACGATGCAAAAAAATCAAAAAATTATTTTTCATTTACATTATTTTTTAGTTTGAAATTGTGAAATAAATACTTATTTTTTAAGGTGTTCTAAAACGAGCTCTAAGCCCTATCAATCACCTCTAGCTCATTCCCTCTCAAGAAGTACTATTATTCCAAACACATTTGATGTTATTCCAACAGAATAAAAGTTCGCATGTGAGCTCTATTATTACTCCACAAACTTGGATTCCAAGTTTTTTTTAGGAGCAGTACAATACATGACACTCGAAACATGAAAACGTTCATGAAAGAAAATGAACAGTCCAGATTCACAGAAAATATCCGTTAAAGGAAACAAATGATCCAGATTCACAGAGATTCACAGAGCTATGAACCTGGGCCTGGATTGTTCGTTTCCTTTTACGGACATTTTCTGTGTTCCGAGTGTCATGTGTATTTACATTTTTGTTTTACTTTCAAATCCGGTCGGGACAAGTGTTGCTATCAGAGAATGACACGTGTACAATTAACAGCATGATTAAGGGTTGGTTAATTCATTGGGGGTTAGGAGTATACTAATTGGGCATGCATGCTGCCAACAAAGAAACAACAACTCTTCTCTTTTTCTAACCCCCTCCCAACGATTTGAGAGTGACACCCCAAGGCCAATGTGGTGATGGTGGGCCCAGAGTTGGGTGGATAGCCGGTCAGGGGTCAGCCTAATTGGGTCAGCTCGTGTGGCACATGAAGCAAAAGAATATCTAGTTAAACTACTGTTTACCAGTACCACTTTTCTTGCTCAAACTTCCATTAGCGATTGTGACATCTCTTGATTTACATAGTCTACCTTTCAATCTACGTAACAAGGAAGAACGGTTTTTGAATTTTATCTCTCTATAAATTCTAACTATTAATTTACTACATAAATCATACGGCTCTCCTTCTCTCTCTCTCTCAAACAATAATAATTGCACAATTACCACTAGTTAGATCTCACATTCAAAATTCATATCTTACTCCCTCCTCTTCCTCCTCCTCCTCCTCCTCCTCTCTCTCTCTCTCTCTCTCTCTCTCTCTCTCACACACACACACACACATCTTCTTCTAGCTCACCGCTCTCAAAGCCGACGCCCACCTGTGATTTTCTTTGAGACCGAACACCATGTGTGTGTGTGTGTGCTATTTTGAAATTTTGAACGATCCCTCAGTGTTACATGAACAGGTTGATACTTTGTTCATGATTATAATGTTGATTTGCATGTGCGCTGATTGTTTGATCCGCGTCTTTGGGCACGAGCATGCGCTAAAAGAACTCTATTTGAACCTAATTTAAAAAATAATAATATCCCGTATAAATTAGTTTCATTGGCGGGGGTGATCAATAATTTAGTAATTCATTTTAGTTGTGTTCAAAATGCATTGCGTCGTGCCTTCAGGCACAGACAAATCCTAGTTTTCTTATAACTGAAGTGTTCCGGTCTGCATACGCGTACCATGACTAATTCGGAAACCAATCCCAACTAAAATCGGAGCAAACCATGAAATAGATCGACTAACCCCAATGAAGTTGAAAGCACATGAGAGGTTTTAAACCCGAGCCCCAAACAAAGAGCAAACCAAGTATCAGGCCTTGATGACCTACGTCTACATTTCTTTTCCAATCCTATTGTAAGACTTCATAGTTGTAGGATTGTACGTAAGACATTTTACAAATCACAGCAAACGTCCTTCGATCATACGGTAGCGGTTAGCGTTTAGAGATTTTTGATTGATTCCTATTTTTAAGAAAATAGAGCGAAACTTTAATCCCGTTGTCTTTGGACGTATAAATTATAGTACTAGTATGTATCAAGGACGTTCAATAATGATCCCGAAAAAAAGGACAATCACTACGCGATGATCCCGTATTGAGAGTTTCAACATTGCATTTAGGTCCTTTCTTCTCATATTTTGATCTAACAATTACTCTAGCGTACTACTTTAAAGTTCTCCTACGAGAATATATGACAATAGAATGTTTCGAATTAATTGAGCATCCGAACTAACATTCAAGACATCCAGACTATTTTTGACAAGTTCAAACCAGGTAAATCTCGAGTAATCCCAACAGTTTCTTGCTTTCTTGCTAGCGGTACAAGTTAAATCAACGATCTCGTAAGTAAGCCTTAATTGGCCTCTTAATTGCCAGCATACCAACTCTAGGGGTTGTTTCACATTCTAGTAGCTGGAGGGTTTTAGAGAAAATTCTACTCAATGAATCATTACCCTTAAATTATTCTTACTTAGGTCTAAGAGATGGCACTTATTTTCGCAACCTAGTCCCCAAGGTACCAAGTTTTTTCCAACAAATCTCTATCTCGAGGTCTATTGCGTGTGGACCTTTGCTCAGTGGACAAAAGAAGTTCTTAAAATGGACTTTAGAGAGACTTACTTGTCAATCTGTTAGTGAGGCAATTTTGACAGTTAATGCTTACTCGTAAGGTGAGATAGTCATCAATTCTATCCAAAAACAACGCCAATTATGCTCAAACTTTTGTTGAGCAGAGACCTTTGGAATCATATTGGACTAGATTTGCCCGATTGTTAACTTGAGGACTTGAAAATCAGTCGAGGTGTGCGTAAACTGATCTAAACATCAAAATATCAAAAAAAAAAATGGATACAACATAAAAAAAAAAAAAAAAAACATTTTGCTGAATTTGCACTAAAAAAAAAAACCTATCATATGATCTGTCCTTCCTAGCATGAGCATGGCATCAAGATCGATGGTCAGAGACACGTCACTATCGAGTCAAAAGGATATCGCCGATCAATCAACAATATTTCTTCGTGCGAGAACCAATTTTATTCGCCAATTGGTACCTCGAGCATTTAATCTCTCATCCCTAATAAATATCCGAACAGTCTCAACAAATTATTGAAAGAAGAGCATAAAGTAGGTTTGAGTCTTGCAAACCTAATCAATGAGAGGTTCCAAGTGATAGCAACAAAAATGCCATATGGTATATAATTTTGAGTCTCTTGACCAAAAACATTGAATGCAGGACTTGTTTGATGTTGTGCAGGACAGTGAAGGAACAGGTTCTTGAGATTTGGCAGATCAGCAGTTAGGAAAGTGCATGATTTCCTTTAGGCCTTTCGGGTGTTTGGACTTGTCCCGTTTAGGTGTTTCCTCGGTCGACAACTTGCCGATTTTGGTTTTGGGTCTCGGATTAATTGGACACTATTGTTGTTCTCTCCTTCTTCCTATTAATCTTTTAAGGTTAATAAAATTTCTTTTCGCCGTTTAAGAAAAAAAGAAAGAAAGAAAGAAAGTGCATGATTTGCACGACAAAGACCAAGACCAAACATTCTTGACCAAAGATTTCTAGATGAATCGAAGGGAAACCTATTGCTCTAGTTTGTAGACCTAATTAATGTTTTTATTCTTGGGACCAATAAAACCCAATTTAGGCATCCAAGTCTCTATCTTATTGAGTAATATTAGGCCCAGATCGATATAATGTTGTGTCATAAGTTGGGGACTTGTACAGGTTTCCATCTTCTTCTTCCGTCCCATGAATAGTATCCTATCATGTGATCTGAGGCCATTCATTTTGTATGTTGTAATGGGCAAATCGGTAAAAAGTTAGGTTAGATATGGGTGAGTGCCTTATCGAATCAGAGTTTTCACAAGAGAAATTGACAATAAAAAATTGAAATATCTCTCAAGACAAGTGGATTTGCTAAGATAATCTGAGTTTTTGTAAGGACGATTACGTATCTAGCCTTCAAAATAAACGATTCAGATCATTGAAACAAAATCGTGATGAGCGCGACCTCCTTACATGATGATCATATGGGAAGTCAAAAAGAGTGAATCATGTAAGGGGATCCTTATTTGAGAACCCTTCGATGGGAAACCAACGTAAGAGGATTAATCCCAAGGGGTTTAGCCAAGTTGTTGTGAGAAAGTAATAAATGTTCCTACGTGATGTTACAAGTTTCATTCCCACGGGGCCAAACAATTTCAAACCTTGGGGCTACTGGGATTATGCCTGATCATTACCTTCAGAGCCCTAAAATTAGTCGAGGTGCGCATGCTGACCCGGACATCCGGTTATAAAAAAAGAAATTACTGTAAGTTGAGAAGGACGTACTAGTACTTCTACTACATATGAGTAGGAATGGCAAAGGGGCGGGACGGGTTTTTGCGTACCCCAACCCAAAAATTATTACACGGATCCGACCCCGACCAGGTATTTTTTGGGTACCCCCGTTCCTGCCCTGCTCCGCTCCGTAAGAAATTAAAAAAGTTATTAACCTAAAAACAAAACAAAACAAAATAATTATAAATAAAGTAATATTTTAATATAAAGGTAAGAATAGAAGTGTTTTTTTAGTATAATGATAAAAATATTAGGGTAAAAATATAATTAAAAAATTAGTATAATAATAATTAAATTAGTAATAAAAGTATAGTTTTATATATAAATACATTTCGGGACGAGTTTGGGGTGAGTAATATCAGGGCAAGGTACTTTCACCCCAAACCCGGCCGGGTTTTAGATTTTTTACCCCCGACCCCATCCCTATATCCAAAAATGAGGTGAAAAACCCGTCCGTCCTGTTTGGGGCAGGTCTGATTGCCAAGCCTAATACGAGGAACTGTGCATACGCATGTGATGACTGATGGGTGTCCTGTTTCTAGAGGATTCCTCCAGTCTTGGTCACCAATTCTTGGTTTCCATTTTCTTTGATGTACTCCCAAGTACCACTGTAGAATTTTTGTAAGTGAAAAAAACAGGCCCACACGGATTTGAGACTTGAGAGAGTTGAGATCATGGAAAATACTCCTACTCCAGTTTGTTCTCCTCTGGTTCCCAGTTTCCAACGCTAGTTTTCCCCATGGAGACCGCTGGCAGAAGGGTCACTACTACTCCAGTCTACAATTAACCCTGGTTTTGTGTTATATTTTAATCCTCAAAGTCCTTGGCCTTTGGCTTTTATCACTCCAATTCCGTAGTTCACATTAGACTTTGGCCAAACCAGGTTCAGTCAGTGGATTTTGTTGAAATTAGTGCCCCAAATCAATGGAAAACTAAGCACCTTCAAAGGGATGCCCGCCTGGCCCCCAGAGACCCCATCCGACAAAATTCTATGCTCCAAAGAATGGTACACGATTAAGAAAATATCATCCAAACGTACTAGGCCAGAGTATAGAATGACTCTTCATTATAAGATTTCTTTATAACCAAGCGTTCAGACGAATTTACGCACACACCTCAACTAATCGGGAAGCTAAAGCATTAATAACGGAACAAAACCTCCAATGTGCCCGAGGTTTTTTTTTTTTGTTGGGAAAGTCAAACTGTCAAACTTAAGAACTCGAGGGCGTGAGCCTATGTAGGGCTACTAAATGAACCAAGCTCGAGCTCGATTCGACTTTGGCTTGTTCAAACTCATTTAAAAAAAATATATTCCAAGCTCAATCACGATTTTTTATTTGTTTGTAAATTCAAGTCAAGCTTAAGCAATGAGTGTTTGACTCGATAGACTTGTGAACAAATAGCTCAATCCTTTAATATTACAAATATAGGGGTAGATTTAATCAATGTTTCAAAATATGAGATCTACGTCACCCATTCATATGGATATTTTCACCGGCTTTACAGTACCATTGCATCCAAATAGGAAATATCCTATGTGAGATACAGAAATTTAGGGGTTTAAGGGTTTTTAATTGGGCAGAGTCCACTTACACCCCCTGTGGTTTGAGCCATGTGCGAATACATCCCTTATGGTTTTAAAAATATGCTGATAGACCCCCTGTCGTCGTGTTTTTCATTCATATTAACGAAGGTGTATGTTACACTAATCTGAACCGTTCATAATGTATTAAATAAAGAATATAATATCTTTGTAAAAAATTATCTAGATCAGGTATCAATAATCCAGTGATCTAATTCTTGGTAAATTCAAATTTGAAGTTTTAATTTCATAATAAATTCGTAGTTTTACAAATATGCGGATAGACCCTCTGCCGTCATGTTAACGGAGATGTATGTTACACACCTCTAGAATCTAATCTGAACCGTTCATAATGTATGAAATAAAGAATATAGTATCTTTGTAAAAAATCATCTAGATCAGGTATCAATAACCCAGTGATCTAATTCTTGATAAATTCAAATTTGAAGTTTTAATTTCATAATAAATTCGATTCAACCATGAGATTTTCATTTTTTGATCGACTTGAATTTTGGCATGGATGTGATACTCATCAAACTCTACAATATCAACGGTTTGGATCCAAATTTTGGTATAAAGAATGGATTGGTTAGATTTAAGGAAGAAAAAGAATCAAAGGAGAAGATAAGGGCATATCGGTCTTTTAATGTCTTGTCCGTTAATATGGATAAAAAACATGACAGCAGGGAGTCTATCCACACATTTTTAAAACCATAGGGGGTTATGTGCACATTTTTGAACCAAATGAGGTGTATTTGCACATGGCGCAAACCACAGGAGGTCAAAATGGACTTTGTCCTTTTTATTTTCTTTTTATTTTTTTTGCCCTTTTTAATTTAATGAATGTAGCTAGTAACTAAATTTGTGTTTATGAGTTATTTTGGCCTAGATTAATGATGTTAGTTCTTCATTACAGCTTTCAATTAGCCCCTTTCATTTTGGAACTTAACAAGTCTAGCTTAAAAGCTCGAAACTTTACAAGTTTAAGCTCACGCTTGAAAACTTGAGATTAGCATGGATATTCCACAAGCCAAGCTAATCACGAACACAAAAATTCAAGCTCAAGCCAAGCTTGAATAATAACCTCAAAAAATTTCAAGCTCAAGCCAAGTTTGAACGCGTGTAATAAGGAGTCCAGCCAAACTTGAGCAATACTGTTTGGCTCAGTTAGCACCCCTGAGCCTATGACTTGCTCTCACTCAACCAAAGTCCACTTTTACAAAAATAACAATCATTTCGTTGAAAATAATACTCCTCTAGAATTCCCCAGGCCTAAAATCTGAGAGGGTGTTTTAGACTTGCACCTAATTCCAAGGTATAACCTCTCAAGATAGGCTTGCTTGTTGACACCTACGATACAAACCACTAGGCTGCTATAACACCAATATATAGGCCTGCTATTTTTCCCAGTTTCCTAATAATCAGTACCTAACAAATCAGATCACCTATCTCTTGTGTTCGACCTCGCACAAGTGCATTGCGCATCAAAAATCTGGAACCATATTAAAACAATCTTGGACTTAACTACCTAGTTAAAAACATATACTAACTACTAATTTAATCGAACAAATAACTAGCAAGAGATCGCGAGACAGCAACCATCAGTGCATTTGAAACCCAGTTCTGGGTTGTTATCAACCCTTTAATCAAGTACTAATACCTATCCTATTCAGCCCCTTGAAAGTCTTGATACACTAGATTTGTTAGGTTCGGCTTGTCGCACATGTATCGTGGAATAGTAAACTTTCGAATTTCCGTTTGACCGGAAAAAAAAAAAAGGAATAATAAACTTTCGCAATCCAGATTTTGGATTATTTCCTATTCTTCGGTGTCGAAGTGTTTCCAGTTCGGGAGCTTTCGAATTTCTGTCGACAAATCCTCTGGACCGTAAACTGAGTCAAAGAAAGGATAACACGATCGTCTATCAAAGTCTCCAAGCTTCTGGGTATCACTTGTTGGGATGAAAGAGTCCCAGAAACTGACAAACAGTGTTGACATTTGAAACCAAAGTTAGGTTTCAACATTGAGAGGGACACAATAGAGTTCGAGTTAATTTCCGAAGTACCCCAAAAAAAAAAAAAACACAGAGTCCACGTTCTATTTGTCTCTTCAAACAACTCCTTATGATCAACTCACAGATGTTAGATTTTGAAGCTCGATAAGCTTAAATGCTTTTTTCTGGGACCGAACAAAAGACGAGCTAGTTGAGCACAGTTATTAACCTGCGTTGGAGAACTGGCATACAATCACCTAGGAGAAAATCTCATCCTTTTTAGTAGTATATATATAAACCTGACAAAAATGAAACAACATGGTAATGCATGCCTTTCCAAAAAAAAAATGGTAATGCATGATTCTAAGGAACCATATCATTTTGATTCACTGACTGGGCTTGGCCCATTTGTTGAGCATATTTTTCTGATATGGTCAATTAGGCATTTTTGTATGTTGAATATTGTACTGATCTGAGTATTTTCAGCTTCAGCCTTTTAGGTGGGCTTCGTCCCAAATGAGTATCCTTGATTGGTTTCTTGTCAATCTTAGGTTTGAGTTTCGGAGTGGGCAGAAGATTGTTCTTTAAACATATGTTGTTTCATTGCTCCTATTAGTCTTGTAACAATTTCAAGATTAATGAAACTTTTTTGCCGTTCAAAAGAAATTCTTAACGACCACCACTTCCAGCAGATCATCTCCGTGACTAGAATTTGGAACACTTGAACTAATAAGAGAGTGTCTTTTACACCTATAGTATTTTGTATATTTCACAGAAAGGATGGCTTCTAGTTTCTCCAACTGAGGTAGCATGTCTCCAGGGCTCAAAAGAAGTCGTTTCCCTAGATGAAGCTTGAGTTGTTTACCAGGACTAAATTGAAGTAGTTTGGTCCCAGGACCAGACATGTTCAGAATCTAAAAACAGAAGTAGTTTTACATCAAAAATGCCGAAATCATCTTGCCTCTCTTCCTGACGGTTGCATTGGCGTAATTATGAGAAGTATGATCGTGAGTGCAATATGCCTCCCTTATGGCATGAATGAGAGCAATACTGTACACTAGGGAGACCAATGTGGAGTACTTCATTACACCCTCCAAAGCCGGAAACTTGAAAGATTATAGATCTAAACCCTAGAAATAGGCAACTGGAAGCTAGCACAATTGCAAGTACAGCATGCGCGTAAACACAAGATGATGGATTGACCTGATAACACACTTCCGTCTTCCATCTAATCGAGAAATAGCGTCTTCTGTCTTCAGTATAATCGTGAAATAGCACATTACCACGTATTTCTTATCACTTTTTTTCAAAGAGATTCCTTCACAATCAATATCCATTTTTTTTCTTCTGAACGTTCTAATTGTGTTCCCACATATACTTGGTAGATCAAAAAACTGAATTCTGAACCACGTAAATTTTACATTTGGATTAAGAGAAATATATGCTAGACAGAACAAATCTTTCAAACCTTAGCCCAAGATGTGATTATCAAGTTCCAGCTGAGATCGTGCATAGAACAAATGCAAGTCCAAAGATATAGACAGAATTGTTTTCAAAATTTGTATCCAATAATTGAAATGAGCAAATTTTGGAAAAGGAGGACCGGCTTTGTTCGTTTCGTGGTTTAGTTTTAGTTTTAGTTTTGTTTTCAATCATTACCCTATTT